>JAPCYS010000216.1:0-186070 GCA_028641055.1 Alopecurus myosuroides
GATTTTGGGGTCCCACGCGGCCAGATTCCCTGACCGCGTGAGAGCACCTCTCTCCCCCCTCGTCGCTCCGACGTCGTCCATTTTCATCTTCGTGCCTTTGTGTTGACCTAAAACGACAACAAAAATAGTCCCCCGACGGCTTTCGGAAGGAAGCGCTGCAGAAACACAAAACCACGAAACAGAGACCTGGAGCTGCAGATTGGAGGGGGGAAACTCCGGCGGGACGTGATGTCTACGCACGCTTCTATTCTTGTAGATGGTGTTGGGCTTCCAAGTGTAGAGGTTTGTAGAACAACATCAAGTTTCCCTTAAGTGGATTATCCAAGGTTAATCAAACTCACGGAGGAAGAGTTCAAAGATATCCCTCTCAAGCAACCCTGCAATTACGATACAAGAAGTATCTTGTGTCCCCAACACACCTAATACAATTGTCAGTTGTATAGGTGCACTAGTTCGGCAAAGAGATAGTGAAATACAAGTAATATGGATAGTTATAAGTGAAAGTAGCAATCTGAAATAAAAATGGCAGCAAGCAAACATGTAGCAGAACTAAATGTAAACAGTGTTTCAATGCTTAGAAATAAGGCCTAGGGATCATACTTTCACTAGTGGATGCTGCTCCGAGCCACTCTCCGGACGGGTACAGACACCAATCATTGCGTAGGGCTATAAGAGCACTCATTAGAGTTAAAATTTCCCCATCTAGGTAATCCCCACGCTATCACCATGAGACCTAGATGGTTCCAAACAAACACCACAATTTCATAGGGTCATCCAACACAAAATATAAATAGCATGCTAAACCACACGGTGCACACACTATCACCTTTACACCATGATCAAAGTGTGTACGAAGATCTCATAACAAAACCACTTGAGTAGCATGACAGATGAAGAGTAACATCTACTTATTCAACTAGATTACAAAGCCCATGATCACATAAAGATCACACCATGGGAGAGAGAAATGAAACACATAGCTACCGGTCGAGCCCTTAGACCCGCGGGAGAACTACTCCATCCTCATCATGGGAGGCAGCAATGGCGATGAAGATGGCGGTAGAGTCGATGGAGATGGCTCCGGGGCACTTCCTCGTCCCGGTAGGGTGCCGGAACAGAGATTTTTATCCCCCGAAACTTGTCGTCATTGGAGGCAGAGCTACGGAAGTTTTCGTGGAAGGGGGCTGATATATTTAGGGTTTATGCCTTGGGGGACTTTACAGGAAAAAGGGCGATGGCGGTGGGCGCCCGAGGGGCCCACACCAGCTGTAGGCGCGGCCAGGGGGACCCGCGCCCACCCATGGTGTGGATCCTCCTCTGATCCCATCTAGGTCTCCTTTGGACTCTGTTGACGTGTCGGGAATTCTAAGAATTTTGGCTTTTGTTCGTCCAATTCCGAGAATATTTCCACAACAACTTTTATGAAACCAAAAGCAGCAGAAAACAGGAACTGGCTCTGTGGCATCTTGTCAATAGGTTAGTCAATGAAAACATCTGGAAAACAAAGGAAAACATGTGAAAACATAAAGGTATTGGATAGAAAACAAGCATGGAGCATCGAAAATTATAGATACATTTGAGACGTATCAAGCATCCCCAAGCTTAACTCCTGCTTGTCCTGGAGTAGGTAAGTGATAACAAAATAATTTTTGAGGTGACATGCTACCAACATAAACTTGATCATCATAAAGTAAAATCATATGTACGCTGAGATCATAGTACTTTAAACACATGCATGATAAATATAATTTTAACAATGAAACTTAGCAATCAATTTGCATCATGAAAAGTAACACAAATAAAAGATCATGAATAATAATGCACTTGAAAGTTATACGTTTGTTTCGAGCATAAAAAACATATAAAAGTGATATTTCGCTTGTCCTTAAGAGTCGGGCAAAACATAAATGCCAGGACACCTTCAAAGTTCTAGTGGATGACTAGAAAAAAATAATTTGAGAGCAAGTAATAACACATCATGGATCAATTAACAATAGTCTTTGGGACCAATGCACATTAAACTCATAATGACAACTACGCTCTCTCAACTGTGCATAAAGTTAGAAGATGGAGACTCAACATAAAAGTAAAAGAAAGGCCCTTCGCAGAGGAAAGCAGGGATTAACTCATGTGCTAGAGCTTTTTTATTTTATTAAACAAAGGTATTGAAAAAAAATTTAGAGAGGTGTATGCTTATGTCAACGAATGGTAAATAGAAAATATAGTACGTCACAAGCCAACTAGACTTCACAACAGTGGTTCCCATTGAAGGACACAACTGGTGTCAAAAGGTCATCCCTCTTTCTCTTTTTTTACACAATTATGCTTTGACTGATAAATCAGGGGCAAAAAAAGTGAAGAGAATTTAATAGTAACCAATTTTGGGGCTGGGCACCCCGCTGCCAGCTCTTCTATCATTTTGGATAAGGGGATGTAGCCACTAGTCCAAGTGTGTAAAGTCCAATCAACAAGTGAGATAAATATTCTCTATTTACGTCCTCATGAGCTAAAGCAGGGGCACAAAACAGGAGTAATTTTGAAAGTTTTAAAGGTAGCACATGAGAAATTTACTTGGAGTTGCGGTTAAATACCACATGTAGGTAGGTATGGTGGACACATTTGGCAAACTTTGGCTTTCGGGAGTTGGATGCACGAGTAGATCTCATACTCGGTACAGGTGGAGGCTAGCAAAAGACTAGGAGCGACAAATCCAGAGAGCAATAACGGCCATAATCATGCATAGCGACAAAAATATTAGTAATCAAAGCATAAAGGGTATTACAAGTCAAAAAATAAATGATCAGAGAGGCTATAAGTGACTGGTTTGTAGTCATAAACATGGTGTAAGCATGTGCCAAGTCAACCAAATAAAGCATTCGAAGGTGAACACCACAAATTCATGCTTCAATATGATAAAAAACAACTCATGATTCTTTCAATGGCACATTAAGAACTCTCAGATATTTGAGACAAGTCATGCTACAATAATAACCACTAAGCATAGAATTAAAATAACATCTAGCATGACATGAAAAATTCTAGCCATTGTCTATACAAGCTTCTATTTGCACCGTTATAAGCACGGAAATTGTACTACTCTTTCCAACACCAATCATTTTATACTAAACAAAAACTCTCCAAGAGATATAGCAATGAAACAAGAGAGTACTAACATAACTCTACTAGAACTAACAACTCCGAATAAGAGATGCATGAAAAACAAGAGCTAAAAGGATTGCAGCAGCTAGAAGAAAAACTAAGAATACGAGCATGGAGAAACGAGTATTCATATGAAAAATGGAGCGCGTATCTCTCCCAAACAAAGAATGTTGGGTTCCAAACATATTTATTGCAGCAAGGAAAAAAATAAAAATAAAACAGACGCTCTAAGTAAAATGCATATGATGTGACCGAATAAAAATATAGTTTCACTAGAAGTGACCTGATAAATTGTTGATGAAGAAGGGGATGCCTTGGGCATCCCCAAGCTTAGACGCTTGAATCTTCTTGATCACATTATATCACCCTCTTCTCTTGACACTTGAAAACTTCCTTCACACCAAACTCAAAGTGATTCTCATTAGAGGGTTAGTGCACAACCAAAAACTCACATGTTCTGCACGGACACAAGCCTTATTAATAGTTTTTAAACATTAGCTACAACCACTGATGTTTCTGAAGCAAGAAATCCGCTCAACATACTAAAAGAGAGAATGCAATTAAAAAGGCAGAATCTGTGAAAACTAGAACAGTCTATAAAGACAAAAAAAATTGGGGCACTTACATTGCTCAAATTGAAAAACTCAAGGTAGAAGAAGTTTCAGAATTAGCTGAGGAATAAGCACAAAATTATGCAAGTCGTTTTGATCTTTCTGTGATTTATACGATTTTATACGATGGACAGCAGAAATCTGTTTCCCGCGCAGAAATCCAGATCTAACCTCAACTTTCACTAGAGACTTTACTTGGCACAAGAAATACGAGAAAATAAAGATACAAAGGAGTTTCTACAGAAGTAAACAACACCTTGAATCAAATAAAACAGAAGAAAACATTGCAAAAATAAAAACATGGGTTATCTCCCAAGAAGTGCTTTTCTTTAAAGCCTTTTAGCCATGCATGATAATTTGAGAAGATGCTCACATGAGAAATTTGAATTGAAGCAAAAGAGAGCATCAAGAAGAAAATGTAAAATAAATTTAAGTCTAACCCACTTCCTATTAAAAGTAATCTTGTATAAAAACAAGTCATGAAAGCACAAGGCAACAAGCATAGAAAAGAAAAACAAGTGCAACTTCAAAAATTTCAACATAAAGAGGGGAAACTTGATATTGTTGAGATGCATAAGACTATGTTTCCCTCTTTCATAATAACTTTCAGTAGCATCATGAATGAAATTAACAATATAACTATCACATAAAACATCCTTATCATGAGCCACATGCATAAAAGAATTAATACTCTCCACATAAGCATAGTCATTCTCATTAATAGTAGTGGGAGAAAATTCAACAAAATAGCTATCGTTATTATTCTCATCACCATAATCATCAAATATAGGAGGCATATTGTAATCATAATTAATTTTCTCCTCAATAGTAGGTGGACTGAAAATATCATAATCATCATTGTAATCATCATAAAGAACTCCAACATGATAGACAAGTTGTATATTAGGGAGATGTTTTTGGGTAATGCCTCCATAACTATGGCAAGTTTCATAAGGAAAAATGCAATCATGGCCTATGTTATAGTATCCTTCACAATTATCAAAGACTGGGGGCATAATATCATCATTAGCAATAGAATAGTTATCTTCCAAAGTGTGTTCATTTGTAAACATATCATCATTTTTACTAGAAGGAGATGTATCAAGCATACAATCATTAGTAGCAAAAGGATTTGCAAACACATCACCCACAAGCTCAGAGCTTTCTACATCATCATTGGAAGGAACATGAATGGTACTAATAGTACAACAATTATTATCGTCATTTTCAGAATTGGTACCAAAGAGATTTTCAATATCAAAAATAGTGTGTTTCTCCCAATCATGACCACTTTCATACATAACAGGCATAGGAAAATCATCGAGTTCAGACTCATAAAAAACTACAATAGGAGCAACATGCTTAGGGGGAGATACCGTTACCTCTCTCCTTTTACTCCTCTTCTTCTTCCCCTCTTTAGGAGGGAGAGGCTTGAAAGGAAGGTTCTCCACATCCCATGGTTTATTGTCAGAAACAATAGAAAAAACTTTGGAGGATTCCTCCTCTTCATTAATAAGAACAAAACAAATATTAGTCCTCTCATATTTTGGTAAAGTCTCCTCTTTTATAATATTTTGTATGTAAGTATTTGCGTGGCAATTATTAACACAATAAATATGACAACCATGCAGGACACTATTCATATCAAGATCACTCATATCTACCAAAGAAGTTTTTCTTGATAACTCTTCACACCCCCAAAAAAATGTAAGTTCATCATGCTGATTAGGAGTGATCATGTCATTACAATACAAAGTTGCAGTACTCATAGGATTCTAATGGTTATTACTACAGCCCGAGCATTGAAAATTGAAATGACCCACTTTACAACAAAGTTCACAAATAAAAGGATAGAGGGCACAAACTTTTTTACCAAGATCATCTAAATCCCTGTCCCACTTTCTAGTTTTTTCATTCCTATGATGAATACAATATTATTCTTTGATTTGATTCTTTTCACAAGGTCTAAGTGCTCCACAAAAATTAACAAGCTTATAAGAAATAGTACTTTAAGAAGTTTGAGCATATTCATTGCAATCATTAATAACAATTTCATTTTTCATGCAAGTGTCTTTAAAAGGTTTATGATATATGTCCCCATTTTCTTTAGGAACATTAATATAAGAAGCAAAGGATCTATACCAACCAACAATCATTTGAGGATCAAGACCATATTTAGTACTAAGCTCTTGAAAACCAGCAGTTTCAGCGAAAGACTTAATGCAATCATACTCATAATTTATACCTGATTCTTTACCTTTATCGTTATTCCAACCTTCATTATTGGTTTGAATTTTTTCAATAAGATCCCATTTAGATTCAACCTTCTTACTTGAGAAAGAACCCTCTAAACATGCATCTAGATAATCCCTGTAATGTCCTGAAAGCCTTGCATAAAAATTAGTAACAATTATATCTTTAGGAAGGTCATGGTTAGGACATTTGAGTATTAATGTTTTTAGTCTTCCCCAAGCTTGAGCAATGCTTTCTCCATGAAGAGGCAAAAAATTATAAATGTAATTCCTATCTAAATACAGCTCATGAAGAGGATACAATTTAGAGTAAAAGAGGGATTGAATCTCCTTCCACTCCTCAAATGATGAGGATCATCTAGTAGCTCATACCACTCCCTTGCTTTGTCCTTAAGTGACAAAGAGAATAGCCTCCTCTTAACTTGGTCCATAGACATACGTGCACACTTGAACAACTCGCATAATTCGTGTATAAAGAGTAAATGATCACTAGGATGGACGGTCCCATCTCCAAAATAGTAGTTGTTCATGACACGTTCAACAATTTTCATATGTATTTTAAAGGAATACTTTCAGTAGGAGGATTTAAAATATAACAAACATTATTAGATTTATCACATATGGGAGATAAAGTATCATCGGAGCAAATTTATCATCTAAAGTCGGGGAACTAAAAAGATTATAAAAACTAGATTCCCCAAGCTTAGACTTTTCCATAGCATTAAAAATAATTGTATCCAAAGAATTAATGCTACTCCCTCCGATCCATATTAATAGGTCCTGAAGTGGATGTATCTAGCAATAAAACATGTCTAAATACATCCACTTCACCACCTATTAATATGGATCGGAGGGAGTAATAACATTGCTATCACTGTTATGCAAACAAAATTCCATAGATTTTTTAATTTTATCTTCAAAAGCATCATGTCCCAATTCAAGATAAATATTATAAAGCTCTCTCATATTTTTTTTTGTTTTCCATTAAGCCTAACTAGTGAAAATAAAAACAAGAAACAAAAAGATATAATTGCAGAATCTAAAGGAAATAACTTCGAGCACTCACAGAGGATGTGATTACCTTTTACCTTACCTCACCGGCAACGACGCGAGAAAAGATCTTGATGTCTACGCACGCTTCTATTCTTGTAGACAATGTTGGGCCTCCAAGTGCAGAGGTTTGTAGAACAACAACAAGTTTCCCTTAAGTGGATTACCCAAGGTTTATCGAACTCACGGAGGAAGAGGTCAAAGATATCCCTCTCAAGCAACCCTGCAATTACGATGCAAGAAGTCTCTTGTGTCCCCAACACACCTAATACAATTGTCAGTTGTATAGGTGCACTAGTTCGGCGAAGAGATGGTGAAATACAAGTAATATGGATGATTATAAGTGATAGTAGCAATATGAAATGAAAATGGAAGCAAAAAAACATGTAGCAGAACTGAATGTAAATGGTGTTTCAATGCTTAGAAACAAGGCCTAGGGATCATACTTTCACTAGTGGACCCTCTCAACAATAATAACATACTTGAATGCATAAATATCATCTCTTCACTATGCTACTCTGAACCAGTCTCCGGTCGGATAACAAACACCAATCATTGCGTAGGGCTATAAGAGCACCCATTAGAGTTCACATTTCCTCATCTAGGTAATCCCCATGCTATCACCATGAGACCTAGATGGTTCCAAACAAACACCACAATTTCATAGGGTCATCCAACACAAAATATAAATATCATGCTAAACCACACAATCCACACACTGTCACCTTTACACCGTGATCAAAGTGTCTAAGGAGATCTCATAACAAAACCACTTGAGTAGCATGACAGATGAAGAGTAGCATCTACTTATTCAACTAGATTACAAAGCTCGTGATCACATAAAGATCACACCATGGGAGATAGAGATGAAACACATAGCTACTGGTAGAGTCCTCAGCCCCGAGGGAGAACTACTCCCTCCTCATCATGGGAGGCAGCAACGGCGATGAAGATGGCGGTGGAGTCGATGGAGATGGCTCCGGGGGCACTTCCCCATCCCGGCAAGGTGCCAGAACAGAGATTTCTGTCCCCCGAAACTTGTCATCAGCGGCGACGGAGCTACGGAACTTTTCGTGGAAGTGGGCCGATATATTTAGGGTTTATGCCTCGGGGGGACTTTATAGGCAAAAGGGAAATGCCGGTGGGGGGGGGGGGCGAGGGGCCGACACCACCTGTAGGCGCGGCCAGGGGAACCCGCGCCCACCCATGGTGTGGCTCCTCCTCTGGCCCCCTCCGGGTCTCCTTTGGACTCCGTTGACGTGTCAGGAATTCTAAGACTTTTGGCTTTTGTTTTGTCCAATTCTGAGAATATTTCGAGAACAACTTTTCTGAAACCAAAAACAACAAAAAACAGGAACTGGCTCTGTGGCATCTTGTCAATAGGTTAGTACATGAAAACGTTCGGAAAACGAAGGAAAACATGTGAAAACATAAAGGTATTGGATAGAAAACAAGCATGGAGCATCGAAAATTATAGATACGTTTGATAAGTATCAGGACGCCGCCGGCGTGGTTTCCATCTTCTCCAACAACTTCTCCACCATCTCCATGATGAACAAGGAGTAGTCCACCCCTGGACTATGGGTTTGTGGAAGTAACTTATGTATCTCTCCTCTCTTTGAGCTTCACTAATTAGCACCGTATGAGCTACTGAAGATGATTACGGTCATCTATGTAATACCTTTGTGGTGGATCTTTTTATGAGTTAATATATGTTTGAGATTGCAATAGTTTTGTTTTAGTTATGAAAGTATATGAATATTATGTACCCCGTTCTTGTTTACTTGTTTTGATCAGACTTGTGTATGAGAGCGTGTGAGGGGGAACATGTGCATTAGATGGAGTAACGGGGGGGTGGCTAGTGCGGTGAAAGTGTCACCAGTTCCGTGATCCACTTGGGTACTTTACCTTACTTTGTTGCCTCGCTAGGGATAACGAAAAAATACCTTGCTACTAGAGATGTGGGGGTGACCTTGCCACTTCTCCATGACTAGATCTAGCATGTTGTTATTTTAACTTCATGTCATAGAACTTAATGCTATACTCTGATTTATCTTAATACTAGGATGACTCGATTTAATTCCCATCTTAGTGGAGTTTGAGATTAATAGACAAAAAATCTCTATGTTAGGATGTGATGCCCATATAATTAGTGTCGTGAAACCCTTTTGTTGGAATCTAATATGTCAATTCTAGTGTTCCGTTATCTACCACTTTATTAAAGAGAGAGTGAATTTGTGAAACAATGAACCCCGGTCCATTTTTAATCATAAGAAACACCTTTCCAACAACTTTTAAGCATTTTTCATTTTCTGCCATTTCAAAATCCGAAAATACAAATACACTTTTACATCTTGCATTCAGAATACAAAACCCAAAAATATCATCCATCATTGTTTCCACCATCCTTGCATATTTATTTATCATCATTGCATATTTATTCATTGTTTTGTATTTATTATCTTTTCATATCATACTCATACCTTGTGCTTGACAACCACTTGGTGGGGTTGAGGGCATGATACGTCATAAACGTGTCTATAATTTCTGATGTTCCATGTTGTTTTCTTGCCTTATGCTACATGTTTTCCTTACACTTTATGTTATTTTATCGATTTCTCGGACTAACCAATTGACAAGATGCCAGAGAGCTAGTTCCATATTTTCTGCTGTTTTTAGTTTCAGAAAAGTTATTCTGGAAATATTCTCGGAATTGGAAAATTCGAAGACCGGAAGTCTTAGAATTCCCGAAGGTTCCACGGAGTCCCGAAGAGGCCCGGAGGGGGGTCACAGGGGGCCACACCATAGGGTGGCGCACCCCCTGGCCGCGCCTAGGGGTGGTGTGGGCCCCTCGGGCATCCACCTCCATCACCCTTTCGTCTATTTATTCCCCCGATACGTCAACCCTAAAAATATACCACTTCGTCCCGAGAAACACCCGAGGCCGCCGTCATCATCAATCCGAGATCGGGAGGGTTTTGGAGCTCTCCCCGGCACCCTGCCGGGAGGGGAATTCATCACCGGAGGGGTCTACACCACCATGCCCGCCTCCGGAGTGATGTGGATTAGTTCATCCTTGGACTACGGGTCCATAGACATAGCTAGATAGTTGTACTCTCCACCTTATGCCTCATGTTTAGATCTCGTGAGCTGCCTCACATGATCGAGATCATCTATTTGTAATGCTACATATTGTGTTTTCTGGGATCCGATGATTATTGAATGCTATGTCTGTTGATTATCAATCTATCATGTTATCTTCATGTGTATGTTATTTATGATCTTGCATGCTCTCCCTTGTTAGTAGATGCTCTGGCCAAGTAGATGCTAGTAACTCCAAGAGGGAGTATTTATGCTCGATAGTGGGTTCATGCCTCCTTTGCATCTGTGCTCGAGTGACAGAAATGTGACGGATGGAGGATGTGTTGTTTCCATTAGGGAGAAAAAAACGATGTTTACTTCGTTTACATTTTTTACATTACACACTTTGCTTACTATGATTCTCTGTTGCTTGCAACTTAATTCCCAACGTTTGTTCGGATGATATTCGAAGGGTGGATTATTAGTCATAGATGAAGTTGGATGGCGATCTATGTATCTTGTTGTAATGCCCGCATGAATCTCATAGTAATATTTATGTCATGCATGTTCTTTATATGTCAATTGCCCAACTGTAATTTGTTCACCACGCATGTTAGCTATCTTTTATGGAGAGTCACCTCTAGTGAATTGTGGACCCCAGTCTATTTTCTCATACTGATAATACACACACTGCTTCCACTGCTTTCACACTGCTACTGCTATTTTCATATTGTTCTCATACTGTTTTCCACACCATACATTTAACCTCTTTGTTATCAGCAAAACCGGTCGACAACCTTACTGCTACGTTGGGGCAAAGTGAATTAACCGGGTTGTGTAGGTTCCACGTTGCCACTGAACCGGTAGTGCGCCCTGCCATCTCAGCTGCATCAACCTCTAGAAGTGCTGTTTCCTCCTACCGGTCGATTCAATCTTGGTTTATTTTCCGAGGGAAAACTTGCTCCTGCATTCTTCAAACCTTGCACTTGGAGTCTCCCAATGAGCATCTATCTACAGTCCATCAAGCTTTTCTGGCACTGTTGTCGGGAAGGAAGAGAATTTCTGCGAGGGGTCTCTCACTTCTAATCTATTTACTTTGTTTTTGTTTTGCTTAGTTTATTTTATTTTGTCTTGTTTGCTTCTCTTTATCAAAAACAAAAAAAAAATAGTTCCTATTCTAGTTGTAGTTTTTATCCTGATTTTAGTCTTGCTAAAATGACTACCCCAGAGAACACTAAGTTGTGTGACTTTACTATCACCAACAACAATGATTTCATTAGCACACCTATTTGCTCCACCTGCTCCTACTGCTGATTTTTATAAGATAAATCCTGCCCTGTTAAACCTTGTTATGAGAGAGAAATTTTCTGGTGTTAGTACTGATGATGTTGTTGCCCATATTAATAATTTTGTTGAACTATGTGATATGAAAAAATATAAATATGTATATGGAGATATTATTAAACTTAAATTGTTTCCTTTCTATTTGAGAGGAAGAGCTAAAGAATGGTTGCTATATTTGCCTAGAAATAGTATTGATTCTTGGACCAAGTGTAAAGATGCTTTCTGTAACATCCCAAGTATGAAAAACAGCCATTAGAATGTTTGTTCTCTGTTATTTTATGTTTTGCATCATGACATCATGTTCATTGCATTTGTTTTGCTTTGTTTTCCAATTGTTTTTCCTCTGTTTTCCCTTGTTTTCTATTTGAATTTCAAATCAAATTTCAAACCTTTTGTTTCATATTTGTGATGTTACAATTTTCCAAATGAATATTCAAATCAAACCAATTAATTTGTTTCCATTAAAGTTGTAATTTCAAACTATTGATTTGTTTCTATCAATAATTCATTTAATACCAAAACATTTTTCAAATTCAATTAATTTCCAAAACAGCAACCATTTTGAACTTTATGAAAATTACAAAACAAATCAATCTTTTGTTTCAAATAAACTTGAATTTTAAAAACTTTTAAATTTCTAAGTTCAATTATTCAGTTAATATAAAATTCAATCAAATTCAATTAAAAATACAACAACAACATATTTTTAAACATTTTGTAAAACAAAAGTGGGCACTTTGGTGCTGTTACAAAAAAAACTAACTTATACAAAAAATTTCCCTAATTTTCTAACCCTAAAGAACTAGCCTTTTCTTCCTCCTTCTTTTCAGCAAAAAAGAGGAGGGCGCAGCCGTCCTCCCTCTACCACCGACCGCCGCTCGCCGGAGCACGGCGCTGCCGCCCCCGTCTCCCTCCGGCCGCGCAGAGCCCACCCCTGCGACGAGGGTAACCTCCCCTTTCCATTCCCCTAAACCCCCTCTCGTTTCATCGCTGTTTGAGCATCAATTCCTTCCGTGCCAAGTCGCCGTTGCTGCTCCCTGTTCGTGCGTGTTCTTCCGTCAGAGAATAACTGCTGTATGCATGCGCTTGCTTTCAGTTAACACACCGTTTGCTATACTCAAAACCAAATAGATCCCGCTATGCATCAAACCAGCGCAGCAGACCAGATGGTAGGACTCGCTGCGCGTGAGCCAGCAGCTCGCGGGATCAAATCCCCGTACCCCCACCTCTGCTCCTTATTTTTCCGATTTATTTCAGTACCGATTCCTGAACCTTAAGCCCCCTCCGTTGCCCTTACTGTCAACACAGCCGCAGCAGCGCAGTTGGTTGGTTCCCTTGCGCAGCAGCAGGAGGGCAGGGGTTCGAATCCCCCCTGCAATCAAAAACCCATTTTTTCCATTTATTTTTCCTAGATCTAGATCTACCCCAAATTGCACCCAAGTCCCTGCTACTTTTATCTAAGTCCCTGTTATTTTATTTCCAAGTCCCTGTATCTTATCTAGGTCCATAATTATTTTCCATAAACCATAAATATGATTAAACTTGTTAGTTTAATAACTTTTGTTTGGAAACTCCAATTGCAAAACTTTAAACATGTAAATAACTCCATTTTAAATTCTCTACCCAAATATAAAATTTGTTTACTGTTTTGAATATTTTAAATTGGTGAAATATTTGAATTCTTGTTTAATTCACTTAATTTTGCAAAATTCATAACTTGAACATAAAAATTCCAAACTCAACAAATAAAATATGTTTTCCATCCCATTTTTCATGTACTTTGCAAATATAAACTTTGTTTCATGTTTTGAATAATTATAATTGGTTAAATAATTTAAACCTTGTTTGAATCATTTAAATTTGCTAAATTCATAACTTGCTCAAATTAAATTATTTTTGAACATATGAAATATGTTTTCAAACTAGAAAAGGATAAACTTTTCAACTATGAATTTGAATTTATGTTTTGAACAAATAAAAAATTCAAATAAATTCATACTTGAATTTAATTCATTAAAATCTTGTTTAACTTGTTTAATTCATAAATAATTCATCCTAATTCCTTTTTCAATAATTGAAACATGTAATCCCCCTAAAATTGTGTTTACTTTCCAAATATGAATTTTGTTATTTGTTTTGAACACTTAAAATTTGGTGAAAACAACAAATGCTTGTGTAACACCTTTAAGTAACCAAAATTCCAACACTTAATAAACAAATTTCCAAACTTGGTAAACCTTATTTCCAATTGGTTCTATTGTTGTTATTTTTCTGTTTTCCTCATCCATGCATCATACTAATCCACTTTCACCTGTTGGTTAGTTGTAAAACAATTATTTCAACCAAAATTCATGGGCTTTTCATATGCAACTCAAATTGCACGTGGATCCATTTAATCATGTTGTTACCATGTCAACTAGTTTATTTTGATGCATCAATTAAATGGTCATGCATCATCCCATGATTGTGCATTATGCCATGTTATTGATTGTTTGTCTCTTTGCGTTGTTTGTTTGCTTCTTCTCGAATAGACGACGACGTTGAGACAGACGAGCCTTACGACACCCCTTCTGAGGATCTAGCTCAGTACCAGGCTGTTGAGTTTGCAGGCAAGTATTCACTCACATGAACCATTGTGTTCCTTTCAACATTGGATACCGATACTTTCCGTTGTCTATTCTTCTAGCCCTATGAATCGTTGCTTCTGTTCCGATCCTATCACAATGTTATCCTTTAACCCTGATATAGCCTCACCTCCACACCTAAAACCCCATTGCTTGTTGCATGTGTCTTACTAGCATGCTTAGGGTTGTTTTTGCTCGAGTCTGTTACCCGTTACTTTCTGTTACCATATTTCTATTATGTTCTGGGGCTCGATGTTTAAACAATCAACCTGTTAATGTTTGAGGTATTATTAATTTGATGATAAGGCACCGGCAGGAGACCCGGCGTGGTTTTGAGGCCTGCTAGTGTCGACCCTAATTAGGAAAAGGGTCTTGTCTACTGATCCATGATGAGCGCACTAACCGCATGTGGGAAGCGTGTATGGGCGCCCCCTCAATTTGATTCGATTCGCATCTCGTCCAAATCGCCTCATTTAGTTCGGGTTTTTTCATTTGCCGCATGCATATGCAGGTGCGAACCCTTGGTACCAGGGTGGAACTTTTGTATTCGGCATTTAGGGAGACACGTTCTTAGAGTGCTATGAGGGTCCCCTTTTCTTCGTGGGGCTTGATTAGCCGTGCGCTCACTGCACGGGGTTCTTTGGGCTTGATGCGAAGAAGAGTTGAGTTGTGTTGAGTGCCCCGCTTGGTGGAAGGCATTCCATCTGGCGGGTCATTCTTACGTGTACGGCCAAATTGGTGCACCCCTGCAGGGACAAATCTTCTCGAGAAGCCGTGTTTTCCGCGGTTATGGTTGACTTGGTGAAAGTACTGGCTAACAAGTACTCAGAACAACTTACATCTAACTAATGATAACTTGACTAGTAATAGTCTTATTGACACAATAACTTGAACCATCACTAATCCAACCGTGTGAGTTATCCTCGGATTGCTTCTTTGGATAAGGGGCGAGATCCAGGATGGGTTTGTTTGGAGTTAGTTATAGTTGGTTACGATACGCTATCTTATCTCCCTTCTGTTAGCCGGAAGTTATAGCATGTTTCTGTAGTTGGTTAGTGCAGCCAGCTGCCGCATCTTTTGTATCACCCTTCCTTTCCGTTGAACCCAAAGCATCTGTGCTTGATGTTGACGGGTTACACTTTGGTGAACTGTGAGTCTTGCTTGCCAGTACGTCTATGTACTGACCCCTTTGGGGCTGTGGTTTCCGCAGACTACGCTTACGAGGATCCCCGTGACGGCTACTACGTGGAGTTTGACGAGGCTGCTGACGAGTAGGTAGCGGACCCGGGCAGGATCCGAGACATCGTGGATGGGCTCCGTTTTCCTTTCATTCCCGGCTTCTTAAGCCTATTTGGATTTGTCTGTACTCAGACCCTTTGAATGCTTCCGCTGAGATGTAATGATGTTATGTTGGGACATGTGTCCTATGGATGATTGTATTTGCTATCTCTGCTCTAGTGAGAGCTATTTGCAACTTATTTCCATCTTTTTTGTCTTAGAGATATGTTGTGTTATCATTCTGTTAAACGCCGTTGACGTACCATGTGTGTATGGTATGAAGTACGTCAATGGTAGTATCCTGATTTCTATGGGATGGTTTACGTAGACGCTGAACAGATAGGGGTTGGTTGTCACACATACGTGTGTTGGCCTACTCATAAGAGATGCGGGTGCCGGTAAGCCCCGTAATCCAATCAACTACTGTTCAACGGAACTGCGAGTATCCTCTAGAAGTCCGGGTGCGACAAATGGTATCAGAGCCTGTCTCCCTGTAGGATCCCTTTTACTGGTCGCAGTTGAGTCTAGAAACTATTTTGTAGCTATATAGGAAAAATGAAACGTGAGAGTAGGAATTCTGCCATTTTACTTCTTTCCCCACCCACCCTCCCTTTTCTGGTAAGGAAGTGCAACGTTGTTTTCCCTTCTCACCTAAACTTTCAAGTTAGGATTTCACGAATCCTGGTTTCTCTAGGATAGTTATATCTACTAGACCATAGGAATGGAGGTGGTTGTGACATGATTTATCATGTTGCCTACTCACGATTGAGAACGGAAGCGTGTAAGCTGTCGCACCCTGACTTCTAGGGGATACTCACCGTACGAACTGGATAGCAGATGCTTGGATTATGGGGCATAATTGCTCCCACGTCCCAGCTTCCTGGTAGGCCTGCGCTTATGCGTGACAACACAAGCCCTGCTATTCCATCGTCGATGTAAACTATCCACTAGAGCTCAAAGGCACTTCCGTCGACGTACTTCAAACCATACACACATGGTACGTCAACGGCGTTGAACAACTGATATCACAACAGATCTCTACGACACAAAAGATTGAAATAAGCTGCAAATGGCTCTCATTAGAGCAGAGATAGCAAATACAATCATTCAGAGGGCACATGCCCCAACAATACATCGTTACAATACAGCGGAAGCATTCAACATGTCTGAGTACAGACAAGAACCAAAATAGGCCTAAGAGGCCGGGAACAAACAGACGGAGCCCATCCACGAAGTCTCGGATCCTGCCCGGGTCCGCTATCTACTCGTCAGCAGTCTCGTCATACTCCACGTAGTTGCCATCATGTAGATCCTCGGAAACGTAGGTCTGCGGAAACCACAGCCCCAAAGGGGTCAGTACATAAACGTACTGGCAAGCAAGACTCACAGTTCACCAAAGTGTAACCCGTCAACACCAAGCACAGATGCCTTGGGTTCAACGGAAGAGAGGGGATATAAAAGATGCTGCAACTGGCTGCGCTAACCAACTACAGAGATTCTACCACTTCCGGCTAACAGAAAAAGGAGATAAGATCGAGGATTGTAACCAACTGAAAGATAACTTCAAACAAACCCATCCTGGATCTCGCCCCTTATCCAAAGAAGAAATCCGAGGATAACTCACACAGTTGTATTAAAGGTGAATCAAATTATTGTGTCATCAACCTATTACTAGTCAAGTTATTAATCATAGGGTGTAACATGTTTGATCATTATGTTTAAGTTGTCCTGAGTACTTGTT
The DNA here is from genome assembly GCA_028641055.1 of Alopecurus myosuroides. Lineage (NCBI taxonomy): Eukaryota > Viridiplantae > Streptophyta > Magnoliopsida > Poales > Poaceae > Alopecurus > Alopecurus myosuroides. Next base: position 17,141 of record JAPCYS010000216.1, read on the forward strand.
AGCCAGTACTTTCACCAAGTAATCCATAACCGCGGAAAACACGGCTTCTCGAGAAGATTATCCCTGCAGGGTTGCACCAATTTGGCCGTACACGCAAGAATAACCCGCCAGATGGGAAGCTAACCCCAAGCGGGGTACTCTACACAACCAACCATTCCTCGCATCAAGCCCAAAGAACCTTGGCGCACGGCTAATCAAGCCCCGAAGAAAAGGGACCCTCATAGCACTCTAAGACCGTGTCCCCCTATATGCCGACTACAAAAGTTCCACCCTGGCCTGGGCTCGCAAAAACATGCATGCGGCAAATGGAAAACACGAACTAAATGAGGCGATTTGGACGAGATGCGAATCAGGTCAAGTTGAGGGGGGCGCCCATACTCGCTTCCCACATGCGGTTAGTGCGCTCATCATGGATCGGTAGACAAGACCCTTTTCCTATTAGGGTCGACACTAGCAGGCTCCAAAACCTCTCATGGGCCTCCTGCCGGTGCCTTATCATCAAATTTATTATTAATAGTAACATTAGCATGATTGATTGATTAACATCGAGCCCCCGCAACGTAATAGAAGTAGTAACAGTAAGTAACGGGTAACAGACTCGAGCAAAAGCAACCTAAGCATGCTAGTAAGACACTGGCTCAAACAATGGGTTGTAGGAAGGGAGATGAGGCAATATCAGGGTTAAGGGATTCATGTGATAGGTTCGTAACAGAATAACTACTACTAAGGCTAGCAGAAAAGAACAACGGAAAGTATCGGTAACCAATGTTGAAAGGAACACAGTGGTTCATGTGAGTGATAACTTGCCTGCAAACCCAGTAGCCTGGTACTGAGCTAACTCCTTAGAAGGGATGTCGTAAGTATCGTCGGTCTCAACGTCGTCGTATATCCGGGAAGAAGCAAACAAACATTGCAGAAAGATAAACAATCAATATCATGGCATAGGTGCACAAACATGGGATGATGCATGTCATGTTAATAGATGCATCAGAATAAACTACTTGACAAGATAACACAATTTAATTGGACCCATATGCAATTGGATTGCATATGGAAAGATTCATTGAAATAAGTGGAACAAATGGTTTACAACTAATTATTATGTGAAAGTTGTTAGCATGATGCATGCATGATGATGATAACAAGATAACAACAAATAACAATGATGGATGCAAAGGAAAAGGAATAAAACAAGTTTGGAATTGATTTATTAAGTTTGGAAAATTTGGTTACTTAAAGATGTCACACAAACAATTGTTGTTTTCATCAAGTTAAAGTGTGCAAAACCATTAACAAAATTTATATTTGAAAAGGTTATCAAATTTTAGTTGGATTACATGTTTCACATTTTGAAATTGGACCTTGGATTATTTAATTATGAATTACACAATATTAAACAAGTTTTAATTGAATTAAACAAGAATTAAAATGTTTAGGCAATTTAAATTGTTCAAACCAGGAAACAAACTTTATTTGAATAGAACATTCAAAAAGGTGTGAAAAACATATTTATTTGCCCTATTTGGAATTAGTATGAATTATTGCAATTTACATTTGAATTAATCAAATTTGAAATTTAAATGCATTTTGAAAACTCAAAACAGAACACAAATAAGTTATTTGGAAAGATTAGGAAATTTTTGAACAGAAAACATATACAAGTTTTATTTATTGGGTGCATAGATTAATAGTTATTGATTTTTGAAGTTTTATGCTTTAATCTGTTATTTAAAAAGAAACTGAAAACGTTTTATACTTTTGTTACAGGGGTGGCATCTACACGTAGCCTCTGCTGCGTGGGCCAGGGCCAACGTGGCGCAGCTAGGAGGTGAGGTGGCACGGGGGGTCTATGACTGGTGGGGTCGCAGCGCGGCGTAGCGGAGAGAAAATAAAGGCTGGGCAATTGCACGAGCGGGGAATCGATCCCCTGCCCTCGCGGGCGCGCGGAGAGAGTCCAACCACTGGGCCACTTCGTGGCTTTTGTTGTACTACCGCGCGGATTGCTTTTGAGGGAGAAATAAGGGGTTAACTGAAACTCTAACTGAACCGAACAGGTACCGCAATCGAACAGAACCAGCGAACAGAACTCCTCGCCATCGAAGGCATGGCGATCGCCGGAGGGCGCTGGGCGGTGGGCTCGGGTGTGGGGTGCGGTGCTCGGTGGCCGGAGATGGAGGAGAGAGGGAGGAGGATCGAGGGGGACGGCCTCACCTTGGGGGCGGACAGGAGCAGCAGGTCGAGGCGGACATGGCAGCGGCAGGGAGCGACGGCCGGCGAGGAAGGGATGGCGCCGGCGGTGGGGGCCCTCCCGGCGGACGGCGAGGAGACAGGGAGGACCGGGATGGCGCCGCGTTTCCATTTTCCTCCTCAGAGGCACCTCGAGGAGGCCAGGGCGAGGGATTGGTGGCGGTGGCTAGGTGGTGCTTGGTGGTTCTCTGACGGTGGCTTGGTGATCGATTGCTTCAGAGAACAGAGGGAGGGGTGGAAGCGAAGGAAAAAATGGCGGCGCAGGAGGAAGCTAGCTAGGGCAGGGGGTCTTGGGTAGAGGGATAGGTTAGTTATAGGGAGAGGGGCTTGGTACGGAGCTGCATCGAGGAGGGGAGAGTCTGATCGTGTGGTGGTGAGCCATGTCGTACAGGGATGACGTCTGCCAGAGGAGGAAGACAGCGACAGGAGTACTGGGCCAAGGAAATAAGAAGTGGGCTTGGGCCTAGGTAGGTTTAGCTGCTGCCTCTTTCTCTCTTTTGTTATTTTTGTTTTATTTTTATTTTTTTCGTAGCAAACAAAATTGGAAGAAAAGAAGGCCTTTAGGTTTAGGAAAAATTCATATAAAAAATAGGGTGTGCTCCTGGTGTTGATTACAAACAATTAACAAGTTTGAATTTCCAAAATATTTGAATTTGTGGTGCTGTTTGAAAATAAGCCAAATTGAATGAGTTTCTTTATTAGTTGAACATTAACAAAACCACACTTTTAAATAGGGTGACCCCTATGATTAATTGGAAACAAAGAGTAAATAATGTTTTGGTTATTATTTTTATAATTTCAAATTGGGTTCTGTTCTGAATGTTTTGGTTTGAATTGAGCAATTTAGAAAATAATAGATTAATATTGAAAACAAGGATTTTAATAGGGGAACCTTATTGATTAAAGTGATTAAATTAGTTGACTGTTTTTGGGGGTTTGTTATAAACTCAAGTGGATTGATGTTTTGAGAATTTGATTTGAATTTGAAAGTAATTGATTGAATTAATTGTTTGATTAAAACCAACAAATTAAGGAGTTATTAACATGGAATAAAATGGCACAATTTGGTTGTTTTCACTTGTTATTTTTTATTCCAAAAGTTGTAACAGAACAAGTATGAAAACATTGTTTGAACAAAGTTTGAATTTGAGTTGTGAAAACAGTGGAAAACAAATGCAACAATTTAGAAACAAAAGCAAACATATGATGACATGATGCAATACTTAAATTAAACAGGAAATCAAACATTCTATAGGGTAGTTTTCATACTTGGGCTGTTACAAAACGCCCCCCCTTGAAGGAATCGCGCCCCGAGATTCCTACTGAGAAAAGAAAAGGTCCGGAAACTTCTTGGGTAGACGTCAGGGAATTTGGAAACCACCGGAACATATTCAAGTAAAGGGAGAGGTTTTTGTATTGAGGGTGTATAGCTGAATGGAACTTGATTCATTTGGAGAATAGATTATCTGGCTAGAATGGTGGAATAGAGTTATTGACATCAATGCAACACCAAGAATAACATCAATGTCAGAATCATCAACATGAGAGTAACGAGGAATATGTGGCCTCCCATTAAAATTGGATTGTTCTTACTTATCTTGGAAATCAACATTTGAGATCCCGGGGGGTGAACAAAGTTTTGATTGCTTAGTGGAACCAGAATTGGGTTGTATGTTGTGGATAAGATTGTTGACACAAAGGAATGTGATTCTCCGGTACGAAACAACACTTTAGTTGGAAAAGAGTTTACGAGGAAGTTTTGATTAGACGCCGGTAGAAGATTTGAAGTGGAAAACAACAACAAGATTTCAACGGACGAAAAGGATGTTGAGAAGAACAGGATATCAACATCGGGGAAAACGAGAACAAAACTCCTGAGGTACTACGGAAAACCCATCCGGGCTTCTAAAGGATCAATATCTACTGCTTAAGGAATAGAGGATCTGCTTCCGGGGCCTATTTGCCACCGTTCTCAATCATGAGTAGGCAACATGATAAATCATGTCACAACCACCTCCATTCCTATGGTCTAGTAGGTATAACCATCCTAGAGAAACCAGAATACGTGAAATCCTAACTTGAAAGTTTAGATGAGAAGAGAAAACAACGTTGCACTTCCTTACCAGAAAAGGGTGGGTGGGTGGGGAAAGAAGAAAAATGGCAGAATTCCTACTCTCACGTTTCATTTTTCCTATATAGCTACAAAATAGTTCCTAGACTCAACTGCGACCAGTAAAAAGGGATCCTACAGGCAGACAGGCTCTGATACCATTTGTCGCACCCTGACTTCTAGGGGATACTCACCGTACGAACTGGATAGCAGATGCTTGGATTATGGGTCATAATTGCTCCCACGTCCCAGCTTCCTGGTAGGCCTGCGCTTATGCGCGACAACACAAGCCCTGCTATTCCATCGTCGATGTAAACTATCCACTAGAGATCAAAGGCACTTCCGTCGACGTACTTCAAACCATACACACATGGTACGTCAACGGCGTTGAACAACTGATATCACAACAGATCTCTACGACACAAAAGATTGAAATAAGCTGCAAATGGCTCTCATTAGAGCAGAGATAGCAAATACAATCATTCAGAGGGCACATGCCCCAACAATACATCGTTACAATACAGCGGAAGCATTCAACATGTCTGAGTACAGACAAGAACCAAAATAGGCCTAAGAGGCCGGGAACAAACAGACGGAGCCCATCCACGAAGTCTCGGATCCTGCCCGGGTCCGCTATCTACTCGTCAGCAGTCTCGTCATACTCCACGTAGTTGCCATCATGTAGATCCTCGGAACGTAGGTCTGCGGAAACCACAGCCCCAAAGGGTCAGTACATAAACGTACTGGCAAGCAAGACTCACAGTTCACCAAAGTGTAACCCGTCAACACCAAGCACAGATGCCTTGGGTTCAACGGAAGAGAGGGGATATAAAAGATGCTGCAACTGGCTGCGCTAACCAACTACAGAGATTCTACCACTTCCGGCTAACAGAAAAAGGAGATAAGATCGAGGATTGTAACCAACTGAAAGATAACTTCAAACAAACCCATCCTGGATCTCGCCCCTTATCCAAAGAAGCAATCCGAGGATAACTCACACAGTTGTATTAAAGGTGAATCAAATTATTGTGTCATCAACCTATTACTAGTCAAGTTATTATCATAGGGTGTAACATGTTTGATCATTATGTTTAAGTTGTCCTGAGTACTTGTTAGCCAGTACTTTCACCAAGTAATCCATAACCGCGGAAAACACGGCTTCTCGAGAAGATTATCCCTGCAGGGTTGCACCAATTTGGCCGTACACGCAAGAATAACCCGCCAGATGGGAAGCTAACCCACCAAGCGGGGTACTCTACACAACCAACCATTCCTCGCATCAAGCCCAAAGAACCTTGGGCGCACGGCTAATCAAGCCCCGAAGAAAAGGGACCCTCATAGCACTCTAAGACCGTGTCCCCCTATATGCCGACTACAAAAGTTCCACCCTGGCCTGGGATCGCAAAAACATGCATGCGGCAAATGGAAAACACGAACTAAATGAGGCGATTTGGACGAGATGCGAATCAGGTCAAGTTGAGGGGGGCGCCCATACTCGCTTCCCACATGCGGTTAGTGCGCTCATCATGGATCGGTAGACAAGACCCTTTTCCTATTAGGGTCGACACTAGCAGGCTCCAAACCTCTCATGGGCCTCCTGCCGGTGCCTTATCATCAAATTTATTATTAATAGTAACATTAGCATGATTGATTGATTAAACATCGAGCCCCCGCAACGTAATAGAAGTAGTAACAGTAAGTAACGGGTAACAGACTCGAGCAAAAGCAACCTAAGCATGCTAGTAAGACACTGGCTCAAACAATGGGTTGTAGGAAGGGAGATGAGGCAATATCAGGGTTAAGGGATTCATGTGATAGGTTCGTAACAGAATAACTACTACTAAGGCTAGCAGAAAAGAACAACGGAAAGTATCGGTAACCAATGTTGAAAGGAACACAGTGGTTCATGTGAGTGATAACTTGCCTGCAAACCCAGTAGCCTGGTACTGAGCTAACTCCTTAGAAGGGATGTCGTAAGTATCGTCGGTCTCAACGTCGTCGTATATCCGGGAAGAAGCAAACAAACATTGCAGAAAGATAAACAATCAATATCATGGCATAGGTGCACAAACATGGGATGATGCATGTCATGTTAATAGATGCATCAGAATAAACTACTTGACAAGATAACACAATTTAATTGGACCCATATGCAATTGGATTGCATATGGAAAGATTCATTGAAATAAGTGGAACAAATGGTTTACAACTAATTATTATGTGAAAGTTGTTAGCATGATGCATGCATGATGATGATAACAAGATAACAACAAATAACAATGATGGATGCAAAGGAAAAGGAATAAAACAAGTTTGGAATTGATTTATTAAGTTTGGAAAATTTGGTTACTTAAAGATGTCACACAAACAATTGTTGTTTTCATCAAGTTAAAGTGTGCAAAACCATTAACAAAATTTATATTTGAAAAGGTTATCAAATTTTAGTTGGATTACATGTTTCACATTTTGAAATTGGACCTTGGATTATTTAATTATGAATTACACAATATTAAACAAGTTTTAATTGAATTAAACAAGAATTAAAATGTTTAGGCAATTTAAATTGTTCAAACCAGGAAACAAACTTTATATTTGAATAGAACATTCAAAAAGGTGTGAAAAACATATTTTATTTGCCCTATTTGGAATTAGTATGAATTATTGCAATTTACATTTTAATTAATCAAATTTGAAATTTAAATGCATTTTGAAAACTCAAAACAGAACACAAATAAGTTATTTGGAAAGATTAGGAAATTTTGAACAGAAAACATATACAAGTTTTATTTATTGGGTGCATAGATTAATAGTTATTGATTTTTGAAGTTTTATGCTTTAATCTGTTATTTAAAAAGAAACTGAAAACGTTTTATACTTTTGTTACAGGGGTGGCATCTACACGCAGCCTCTGCTGCGTGGGCCAGGGCCAACGTGGCGCAGCTAGGAGGTGAGGTGGCACGGGGGGTCTATGACTGGTGGGGTCGCAGCGCGGCGTAGCGGAGAGAAAATAAAGGCTGGGCAATTGCGCGAGCGGGGAATCGATCCCCTGCCCTCGCGGCGCGCGGAGAGAGTCCCAACCACTGGGCCACTTCGTGGCTTTTGTTGTACTACCGCGCGGATTGCTTTTGAGGGAGAAATAAGCGGGTTAACTGAAACTCTAACTGAACCGAACAGGTACCGCAATCGAACAGAACCAGCGAACAGAACTCCTCGCCATCGAAGGCATGGCGATCGCCGGAGGGCGCTGGGCGTGGGCTCGCGGTGTGGGGTGCGGTGCTCGGTGGCCGGAGATGGAGGAGAGAGGGAGGAGGATCGAGGGGGACGGCCTCACCTTGGGGGCGGACAGGAGCAGCAGGTCGAGGCGGACATGGCAGCGGCAGGGAGCGATGGCCGGCGAGGAAGGGATGGCGCCGGCGGTGGGGGCCCTCCCGGCGGACGGCGAGGAGACAGGGAGGACCGGGATGGCGCCGCGTTTCCATTTTCCTCCTCAGAGGCACCTCGAGGAGGCCAGGGCGAGGGATTGGTGGCGGTGGCTAGGTGGTGCTTGGTGGTTCTCTGACGGTGGCTTGGTGATCGATTGCTTCAGAGAACAGAGGGAGGGGTGGAAGCGAAGGAAAAAATGGCGGCGCAGGAGGAAGCTAGCTAGGGCAGGGGGTCTAGGGTAGAGGGAGTAGGTTAGTTATAGGGAGAGGGGCTTGGTACGGAGCTGCATCGAGGAGGGGAGAGTCTGATCGTTGTGGTGGTGAGCCATGTCGTACAGGGATGACGTCTGCCAGAGGAGGAAGACAGCGACAGGAGTACTGGGCCAAGGAAATAAGAAGTGGGCTTGGGCCTAGGTAGGTTTAGCTGCTGCCTCTTTCTCTCTTTTGTTATTTTTGTTATTTTTTTTTTCGTAGCAAACAAAATTGGAAGAAAAGAAGGCCTTTAGGTTTAGGAAAAATTCATATAAAAAATAGGGTGTGCTCCTGGTGTTGATTACAAACAATTAAACAAGTTTGAATTTCCAAAATATTTGAATTTGTGGTGCTGTTTGAAAATAAGCCAAATTGAATGAGTTTCTTTATTAGTTGAACATTAACAAAACCACACTTTTTAAATAGGGTGACCCCTATGATTAATTGGAAACAAAGAGTAAATAATGTTTTGGTTATTATTTTTATAATTTCAAATTGGGTTCTGTTTTGAATGTTTTGGTTTGAATTGAGCAATTTAGAAAATAATAGATTAATATTGAAAACAAGGATTTTAATAGGGGAACCTTATTGATTAAAGTGATTAAATTAGTTGATTGTTTTTGGGGGTTTGTTATAAACTCAAGTGGATTGATGTTTTGAGAATTTGATTTGAATTTGAAAGTAATTGATTGAATTAATTGTTTGATTAAAACCAACAAATTAAGGAGTTATTAACATGGAATAAAATGGCACAATTTGGTTGTTTTCACTTGTTATTTTTTATTCCAAAAGTTGTAACAGAACAAGTATGAAAACATTGTTTGAACAAAGTTTGAATTTGAGTTGTGAAAACAGTGGAAAACAAATGCAACAATTTAGAAACAAAAGCAAACATATGATGACATGATGCAATACTTAAATTAAACAGGAAATCAAACATTCTATAGGGTAGTTTTCATACTTGGGCTGTTACATAAGCCCCAGAAGCAAATCCTCTATTCCTTAAGTAGTAGATATTGATCCTTTAGAATCCCGGATGGGTTTTCCGTAGTACCTCAGGAGTGTTTTGGCCTCGTGTTTCCCGAATGTTGCTTCGATATCCTGTTCTTCTCAACATCCTTTTCGTCCGTTCAAACCTTGTTGTTGCTTTCCACTTAAATTCTTCTACGGCGTCAATCAATAACTCTGTTCCACCCTTCTGGCCAGATAGTCTATTCTCCAAATGAATCAAGTTCCATTCAGCTATGCACCCTCGAAAATGTTCCGGTGGTTTTCGAATTCCCTGACGTCTTTCCAGAAGAGTTGCCAGGAATGCCTATCGTCTTGAAATTCCAGAAAAACTATCCAAGGTGCACGATGTGTTTCACGTGTCACAGCTCAAGAGGATCTTCGCAAGAAGTATCTGGACCTTTTCTCTTCTCAGTAGGAATCTCGGGGCGCGATTCCTTCAAGGGGGGGCGTTTTGTAACATCCCAAGTATGAAAAACAGCCATTAGAATGTTTGTTCTCTGTTATTTTATGTTTTGCATCATGACATCATGTTCATTGCATTTGTTTTGCTTTGTTTTCCAATTGTTTTCCTCTGTTTTCCCTTGTTTTCACTTGTTTTCTATTTGAATTTCAAATCAAATTTCAAACCTTTTGTTTCATATTTGTGATGTTACAATTTTCCAAATGAATATTCAAATCAAACCAATTAATTTGTTTCTATTAAAGTTGTAATTTCAAACTATTGATTTGTTTCTATCAATAATTCATTTAATACCAAAACATTTTTCAAATTCAATTAATTTCCAAAACAGCAACCATTTTGAACTTTATGAAAATTACAAAACAAATCAATCTTTTGTTTAAAATAAACTTGAATTTTAAAAACTTTTAAATTGCTAAGTTCAATTATTCAATTAATATAAAATTCAATCAAATTCAATTAAAAATACAACAGCAACATATTTTTAAACATTTTGTAAAACAAAAGTGGGCACTTTGGTGCTGTTACAAAAAAAACTAACTTATACAAAAAAATTTCCTAATTTTCTAACCCTAAAGAACTAGCCTTTTCTTCCTCCTTCTTTTCAGCAAAAAAAAAGAAACAGAAAGAAAAAAAATAAGAAAGAGAGGGGTGGGCAGGCCAGCCCAGTTGGGCCAGCCCACCACACCCCACGATGCCAGCCTGCTACCCTTTCCCCCACCTCCGTACACGCTCACGTTAGCCATGGAGGAAAGAGACAGAACTTTCCCCCACAGCTCACCTACTCCTCCCCCCTTAGAAACCCTAACCCTAGACCTAGCCGCCCCTCCTCCCTCCTGTCTCCCACCTCTCCGCCGCCATCGAGGAGGGCGCAGCCGTCCTCCCTCTGCCACCGACCGCCGCTCGCCGGAGCACGGCGCCGCCGCCCCCGTCTCCCTCCGGCCGCGCAGAGCCCACCCCTGCGACGAGGGTAACCTCCCCTTTCCATTCCCCTAAACCCCCTCTCGTTTCATCGCTGTTTGAGCATCAATTCCCTCCGTGCCAAGTCGTCGTTGCTGCTCCCTGTTCGTGCGTGTTCTTCCGTCAGAGAATAACTGCTGTATGCGTGCGCTTGCTTTCAGTTAACACACCGTTTGCTATACTCAAAACCAAATAGATCCCGCTATGCATCAAACCAGCGCAGCAGACCAGATGGTAGGACTCGCTACGCGTGAGCCAGCAGCTCGCGAGATCAAATCCCCGCACCCCCACCTCTGCTCCTTATTTTTCCGATTTATTTCAGTACCGGTTCCTGAACCTTAAGCCCCCTCCGTTGCCCTTACTGTCAACACAGCCGCAGCAGCGCAGTTGGTTGGTTCCCTTGCGCAGCAGCAGGAGGGCAGGGGTTCGAATCCCCCCCTGCAATCAAAAACCCATTTTTTCCATTTATTTTTCCTAGATCTAGATCTACCCCAAATTGCACCCAAGTCCCTGCTAATTTTATCTAAGTCCCTGTTATTTTATTTCCAAGTCCCTGTATCTTATCTAGGTCCATAATTATTTTCCATAAACCATAAATATGCTTAAACTTGTTAATTTAATAACTTTTGTTTGGAAACTCCAATTGCAAAACTTTAAACATGTAAATCACTCCATTTTAAATTCTCTACCCAAATATAAAATTTGTTTACTGTTTTGAATATTTTAAATTGGTGAAATATTTGAATTCTTGTTTAATTCACTTAATTTTGCAAAATTCATAACTTGAACATAAAAATTCCAAACTCAACAAATAAAATATGTTTTCCATCCCATTTTTCATGTACTTTGCAAATATAAACTTTGTTTCATGTTTTGAATAATTATAATTGGTTAAATAATTTAAACCTTGTTTAAATCATTTAAATTTGCTAAATTCATAACTTGCTCAAATTAAATTATTTTTGAACATATGAAATATGTTTTCAAACTAGAAAAGGATAAACTTTTCAACTATGAATTTGAATTTATGTTTTGAACAAATAAAAAATTCAAATAAATTCATACTTGAATTTAATTCATTAAAATCTTGTTTAACTTGTTTAATTCATAAATAATTCATCCTAATTCCTTTTTCAATAATTGAAACATGTAATCCCCCTAAAATTGTGTTTACTTTCCAAATATGAATTTTGTTATTTGTTTTGAACACTTAAAATTGGTGAAAACAACAAATGCTTGTGTAACACCTTTAAGTAACCAAAATTCCAACACTTAATAAACAAATTTCCAAACTTGGTAAACCTTATTTCCAATTGGTTCTATTGTTGTTATTTTTCTGTTTTCCTCATCCATGCATCATACTAATCCAATTTCACCTGTTGGTTAGTTGTAAAACAATTATTTCAACCAAAATTCATGGGCTTTTCATATGCAACTCAAATTGCATGTGGATCCATTTAATCATGTTGTTACCATGTCAACTAGTTTATTTTGATGCATCAATTAAATGGTCATGCATCATCCCATGATTGTGCATTATGCCATGTTATTGATTGTTTGTCTCTTTGCGTTGTTTGTTTGCTTCTTCTCGAATAGACGACAACGTTGAGACAGACGAGCCTTACGACACCCCTTCTGAGGATCTAGCTCAGTACCAGGCTGCTGAGTTTGCAGGCAAGTATTCACTCACATGAACCATTGTGTTCCTTTCAACATTGGATACCGATACTTTCCGTTGTCTATTCTGCTAGCCCTATGAATCGTTGCTTCTGTTCCGATCCTATCACAATATTATCCTTTAACCCTGATATAGCCTCACCTCCACACCTAAAACCCCATTGCTTGTTGCCTGTGTCTTACTAGCATGCTTAGGGTTGTTTTTGCTCGAGTCTGTTACCCGTTACTTTCTGTTACCATATTTCTATTATGTTCTGGGGCTCGATGTTTAAACAATCAACCTGTTAATGTTTGAGGTAATATTAATTTGATGATAAGGCACCGGCAGGAGACCCGGCGTGGTTTTGAGGCCTGCTAGTGTCGACCCTAATTAGGAAAAGGGTCTTGTCTACTGATCCATGATGAGCGCACTAACCGCATGTGGGAAGCGTGTATGGGCGCCCCCCTCAATTTGATTCGATTCGCATCTCGTCCAAATCGCCTCATTTAGTTCGGGTTTTTCCATTTGCCGCATGCATATGCAGGTGCGAACCCTTGGTACCAGGGTGGAACTTTTGTAGTCGGCATTTAGGGAGACACGTTCTTAGAGTGCTATGAGGGTCCCCTTTTCTTCGTGGGGCTTGATTAGCCGTGCGCTCACTGCACGGGGTTCTTTGGGCTTGATGCGAAGAAGAGTTGAGTTGTGTTGAGTGCCCCGCTTGGTGGAAGGCATTCCATCTGGCGGGTTATTCTTACGTGTACGGCCAAATTGGTGCACCCCTGCAGGGATAAATCTTCTCGAGAAGCCGTTTTTCCGCGGTTATGGTTGACTTGGTGAAAGTACTGGCTAACAAGTACTCAGAACAACTTACATCTAACTAATGATAACTTGACTAGTAATAGTCTTATTGACACAATAACTTGAACCATCACTAATCCAACCGTGTGAGTTATCCTCGATTGCTTCTTTGGATAAGGGGCGAGATCCAGGATGGGTTTGTTTGGAGTTAGTTATAGTTGGTTACGATACGCTATCTTATCTCCCTTCTGTTAGCCGGAAGCTATAGCATGTTTCTGTAGTTGGTTAGTGCAGCCAGCTGCCGCATCTTTTGTATCACCCTTCCTTTCCGTTGAACCCAAAGCATCTGTGCTTGATGTTGACGGGTTACACTTTGGTGAACTGTGAGTCATGCTTGCTAGTACGTCTATGTACTGACCCCTTTGGGGCTGTGGTTTCCGCAGACTACGCTTACGAGGATCCCCGTGACGGCTACTACATGGAGTTTGACGAGGCTGCTGACGAGTAGGTAGCGGACCCGGGCAGGATCCGAGACATCGTGGATGGGCTCCGTTTTCCTTTCATTCCCGGCTTCTTAAGCCTATTTGGATTTGTCTGTACTCAGACCCTTTGAATGCTTCCGTTGAGATGTAATGATGTTATGTTGGGACATGTGTCCTCTGGATGATTGTATTTGCTATCTCTGCTCTAGTGAGAGCTATTTGCAACTTATTTCCATATTTTGTGTCTTAGAGATATGTTGTGTTATCATTCTGTTAAACGCCGTTGACGTACCATGTGTGTATGGTATGAAGTACGTCAATGGTAGTATCCTGATTTCTATGGGATGGTTTACGTAGACGCTGAACAGATAGGGGTTGGTTGTCACACATACGTGTGTTGGCCTACTCGTAAGAGATGCGGGTGCCGGTAAGCCCCGTAATCCAATCAACTACTGTTCAACGGAACTGCGAGTATCCTCTAGAAGTCCGGGTGCGACACTTTCATTGGAAAATATTATCCTCATGTTAAGATTATATCTTGAAGAAGTACCATTATGAATTTTAAGCAACTTGATCATGAGAATGTTGCTAAATCTAGGGAAAGAATGAAATCTTTAGTAAGGAATTGTCCCACTCATGGACTGACTACTTGGATGATCATCCAAACCTTCTATGCAGGTCTGAATTTTTCTTCAAGAAACCTTCTGGATTCAGCTGCTGGAGGAACCTTTATGTCCATTACTTTGGGGGCAGCAACAAAGCTTCTTGGTAATATGATGGTAAATCATTCTGAATGGCACACTGAGCGAGCTACAACTGGTAAGAAGGTAAATTCTGTTGAAGAAACCCCCTCTTTGAGTGATAGACTTGATGCTATTATGTCTATGCTTGTGAATGTCCATGCTCCTATTGGTCCAAACAATGTTCCTTTATCCTCTTTGGTTGCTCAAGAAGAGCATGTTGATGTGAACTTTATTAAAAATAATAATTTCAACACCAATGCTTATAGGAATAATTTTGGTAGCAATAATTATAGGCCATATCCTCCCAATAATAGTAATTCTTATGGAAATTCTTATGGTAATTCCTACAACAACAATAAAAGTGTACCCTGAACTTGAAAACTTGCTCAAGAATTTTATTAGTACACAAACTGCTTTTAATAAATCTGTTGAGGATAAGTTTGGAAAAATTGATGTTCTTGCTTCTAAAGTTGATAGCCTTTCTATTGATCTTGATTTTCTAAAACTAAAGGTTATGCATCATGATGTTAAAGAAAGCAAAACTTTGAATGTCATCCAAATTCGAATTGATGACAATGTTAGGATGTTAGCTGAATTGCATACTAGATGGGAAAGAGAAGATGAAATAGCTAGGAACAAGAATATAGATAATGTTTGCACCATTACCACCACTAGTAAAACTGAAGATTCTCATGCTAGTAAACCTTCTAATATCAATGGTAAAGTAATTGGTGTTGGCAATATTCCCACTTCTGCTATTAAAAATGCAAAACTGCCTGAAACTGCTAAAAATGTTCCTGATAAAAGTGCCGATTTTTTTAGAAACATGGGAGACAATAGTTCCATTACCTTTGATAAAAATGATCTTGACTTTGATGATTCCAACACAACTTAAGTGATTATGTTCCTACAAAAGCTTGCTAGCTGTCCTAATGCTAGTACTATGAACACGGCTTTCACAAAACATATTACAAATGCTCTCATGCAAATTAGAGAGGATTAATTAAGATGTGAATCCTCTATCCCTAGGAAGCTAGATGATGGTTGGGAACCCATTATTAAAATGAAAGTGAATGATTTTTATTGCAATGCTCTATGTGATCTTGGTGCTAGTATCTCTGTTATGCCCAAGAAACTTTATGATATTCTTGATTTGCCACCTTTAGAGCACTGTTATTTGGATATTCGTCTTATTGATAATGTTAGAAAGAAACATTTGGGAGAATTGATGATGTTCTTATCATGGTTAATAATAATCTTGTCCCCGTTTATTTTGTTGTTATGAATATTGAATGCAACGCTTCTTGTCCAATTGTTTTGGGAGGACCTTTTCTTAGAACTGTTGGTGTTGTTATTGATTTGAAAGAGGGGAATATTAAATTCCAGTTCCCACTCAAGAAGATATGGAACACTTTCCTAGAAATAGAATGAAGTTGCCTTTTTATTCTATTATTCAAACAAATTACAATTTGGATGCTTCTTCACTTGAAAACACGTGAATCCACTTTTCTGGGCCTAGCTAAAAGGTGTTAAAGAAAAGCACTTCTTGGGAGATAACGCATGGCTTTTTCTTTGTTTTTCTATGTTTTCTTTGAGTCAAGTGGATGCATACTTCTATAGAAAATACTTTGTATCTTTATTTTCACTTTTTAGCCAAGTAAAGTTTCTGACGAAAGTTGGAGTTGGTTTTGGATTTATGCGTAGGAAACAGATTTCTGCTGTCCACCATAAATAATCATATAAAATCCAGGAAGATCAGAATGATCTGAAATATTTTGTGCTTATTCCTCACCTAATTCCTAAACTTTTTCTTTCCTTAAGTTTTTCGATCTGATCAATCTTAGTGTTCCAAATTTTTTTGTCTTTACACACTGTTCTGGTTTTGGCACATTTTGCCATTTTTATTGCATTTGCTCTTTTACGATGTCAAGTGGATTTCTTTGCTTCACGAAACATCAGTGGTTGTAGATAATGTTTAAAAGTATTAATAGCACTTGTGCCCATGCAGAACCCATGATTTTTTATTGTTGCACTAACCCTCTAATGCAAATTACTCTTTGAGTGTGGTGTGAAGTTTTCAAGAGTCAAGAGAAGAGGGTGATATAATGTGATCAAGAAGAGTGCAAGGTCAAAGCTTGGGGATGCCCCTGTGATTCATCCAAGAAAATTCTAAGAAGACTCAAGCGTCTAAGCTTGGGGATGCCCAAGGCATCCCCTTCTTCATCAACAATTTATCAGGTCACTTCTAGTGAAACTATATTTTTTTTTGTCACATCATATGAATTTTACTTGGAGCGTCTGTTTGTTTTTCTTTTGTTTTCCTTTGTTTTCTTTTGTTTTACTTGCTAAAATAATATAGTTGTACCCTAGCATTCTTTGTGTGTGAGAGACACGCTCCGATTTTTCATTTGAATACTTGTTATGCTCGTATTCTTAGTTTTTCTTGTAGCTGCTGCGAAATTCCTGTTTAGCTCCTATTTTTCTTGCATCTCTTATTCAGAGTTGTTAGTTTTAGTAGAGTTGTGCTAGTACTCTCTTGTTTAATTTAAATATCTCTTGGATATTTTTTGTTGTTTGGTAGAAAATGCTACATGTGGTAGATGGTATAACAAAAAAAAGGGCTTGCATATTCTTGTAGATCATTAAACTAGTTCACTTGATTATTTGTTGTTGTTTCGAGATATTAATCTGCTTAATTGTAAACTTGCTGGTTTATTGGACTAAAAACAATTAATGGTTGGTCTAGAAGCTTGAAACTGTGCAACACTAAAATAACCATGTTATAGGATAATGATATATGACTTCCTTTGCTGATAGAAATCGTAATGGATTTTTGTTACGCGCTACGGTCAGGGTTGCTAACTGTGACTTGTAACTGCCACAGACCTTTTTGGAGTGATTTTCATTATGCCTTATGATATCATGATTTTATTTGGAATATTTTAACTTGTGAGTTCTATGTTGCGGTTTTCTGGCACTTCCACCATCCATATTTGCTAGCCTCTTCGGTACTATGCATTGCTCATTCTCACATTGATAGTTGGTGCAAACTTTTCCAGTACATCCAAACCCCATGGGAGAAATTTGTTCTTCTACACATAAGACAAAATTTATCTTCCTCAAAACAGCCACCATACCTACCTACCATGGCATTTCCATAGCCATTCCGAGATATATTGCCATACAACATCCATCATCATCATGTTACTTGTCATGCTTCGTTGTTATTTTGCATACTGCTACACTGGCGAGAGCATTTAGTTTTATACATCAGAGATATTTCAGTTTGAGTTATGAGTACTAAAAGTGTGTTGATTCATTGTAAAATAGAGTGTTGCCCCTACCAGTGAGGTTATATGTAAAAAAAGAGAAAAATCCAAAACGAGAAAAAAGAGGCAAAAGAGAGAAAATAAAGAGAGAGGGGGCAACATTACTATCATTTATTCCACACTTGTGCTTTGTTTAGCATCATTACTTCAGTTTGGGGAGAGTTTTCATATTATGACTTGCATAACTATGTGGGGAACTTACATTATAGAACTTGGCTTGTATATTCCAATGATGAGCCTCCTCAAAAGAGCTCTAGGTCTTCGTGAGCAAGCAGGTTGAATGCACCCCCACTAGTTCCATTGGAGAGCTTTCATACACTTATAGCTATATGGGCATCCGTTGTGTGGCAATCACTACTCCTTACATAACTTAGATTATAAGATTTCCTCTTGTCTAATGATCACTTTCATTTGTGTGAGACTTTCTTCCATTGACCATCCGAACCCCCCATAATGTTATTTTATCCATAACATCCTGGTGCCAGGAACCAATACAGAACGCTTGCTTGTTTTGAGTGCACAATTATTTGAATGATTTTCCTATGTGCATATTGTTGTCACTTGACTTGATCCTAACAGGAGTTGTTCTGAGAGTTGATGCCTTGGATGATTATATTGTTGTTCTTGAAGCTTAAATCATCTTTAATATACTTTGCACGGTGGATTGTTGATGCCCTTTGATGGTGTGTTGGAAACCCCAAGAGGAAGGTGTGATGAGCAAGTGGCAAGAATTTCCCTTAGTTAAGAACCAAGGTTATCAATCTAGTAGGAGAAAGAGGATCTCACGAAGGTTGATGCCACTGACGGTGGTGCTGGCGCTTCACCGGTGTCAGCAACAACGTGGAACTTACACACAACACAACCAAAATACTTTGTCCCAACAGTACGGTGAGGTTGTAAATCTCACCGGTCTTGCTAAAAACAAAGATTAGACGTATAGTATGGAAAATGATGTATGCTTGCAGTAAGTAAAGAAAGCAGTAAATAGTTGTGGTTTGTTTAACAGTGTGAAAAAATGGACCGGGGTTCATAGGTTCACTAGTGGTGTCTCTCCATAAAACATAGCATGCTAGGTGAACAAATTACAGCTGGGCAATTGACAAATAGAGGTTGCACCGTAGTGCACAATATAACAGGATGATTGCTATGATATTTGGTGCGGGAATTACAACAATATACATAGACCGACATCCATCTGCATCTATGACTAATAATCCACCCTCAGGTTATCATCCGAACCCCCTTAGGTATTAAGTTGCAAGCAACAAATAACTGCATTAAACAAAGTGTGTAATGTAAGCAATGATTATGCACGCGGGCACTCTCACCATTGTTTTCTCCCTAATGGCAACAACACACCCCCCCTTCACGTTTCTGTCACTCGAGCAAGGTGGTGAGGAGGCATGAACCCACTATCGAGCATAAATACTCCCTCTTGGAGTCACTAGCAACTACTTGGTCAGAGCAACCACTAGCAACAGAAAGCATTCAAGATCACAAATAACATATGCAAATAAAGACTATAATCAACTTGGCATAAGGTCAATATTCATCGGATCCCAGCAAACACAACACATAGAGTTACATAAGATCAATCTCGATCATGATAGGCAGCTCACGATATCTAAACATGGAGGCATATGAGGAGAATACAACCATCTAGCTACAGCTACGAACCCGTAGTCAAGGGATGAACTACTCACGCATCACTCCAGAGGCATGCATGGTGATGGAGAGGCCTACGGTGATGATCTCTTCTCCGGAAGGGTGCCAGAAACAGCTTCAGAACCCCCCTGATCTAGGGTTGACGGTGACGGCCGCTGCGGAACTTTTCGGGGATTTTTTATCAGGTGCTTAGAGTTTTCCATCCGGGGGGCTTAAATAGGCAAAAGGGAAAAGGCGGTGGAGCTCCAAGGGCCCCACACCTGTAGGTGGCGCGGCCAGGGGGACCCGTGCCACCCTATGGTGTGGCCCCCTTGTTGCCCGTCTTTCACTCCTCTTCGGTGTTCTGGATGCTTCCGGGGAAAATAGGAACTTCTGGCTTTGTGGGGTCCAATTCCGAGAAAGTTTGCAGAACAACTTTTCTGAAACAAAAAAACAACAGAAAACAGGAAAACTGGCACTTGGCATCTTGTTAATAGGTTAGTCCCTAAAAACGTATACAAATGCTATAAATAAGGGAGAAAACAAGTAGCAATTGGCAAAATATGATCATGGAGCATCAGAAATTATAGATACGTTGGAGACGTATCAAGCATCCCCAAGCTTAGTTCATACTATTCCTCGAGTAGGTAAACGATAAAACAATAATTTCTGAGGTGACATGCTACTAACATAAACTTGATCAATCTAATGTAAAAGCATATGCACGCTGGGATCATAAAACTTTAAGCACAAACATGATAAATAGAACTTTAATAATAAACTATAGCAATTACTTTGCATCCCGAAGAGTAACTCAAATAAAGGATCATGAATAATAATGCAAAGAAAGGTAAACGTTTGTTTCAGGTATAGAGAAAGCATGGCAAAGTGATACTTCGCTAGTCCTTAAGAGTGGGGCAAAACGTAAATGGCAGGACACATTCAAAGTTCATGAGGAAGACTAGAACAAATAATTTAAGAACAAATAATGTCACATCATGAAGTAATTATTGATGCTTATGGGACAAATGCACATAGAACTCAGAATGGCAAAATGCTCTCTCAACTGTGCATAAATTTAGAAGATGGAGACTCAACATAAAAGTAAAAGAAAGGCCCTTCGTAGAGGGAAGCAGGGATCACTCATGTGCTAGAGATTTTATTTTATTTTATTAAACAAAGGTATAAAAAGTTTGACACTCCTCCCATCCATCTTTCACAAACCATGGCTAACCAAATCCTTGGGTGCCTGCAAACAATCACATACCGTGGAGGAGTGTCTATATTTCTGGAGATGTATGCTAATGTCAATGAATGGTAAACAGAAAATACAGTATGTCACAAGCCAACTGGATTCACAAGAGCGGCTCCCATGGTGAAGGACGCAACTGGTGTAGAAGGTCATCCCTCTTTCTTTTTTTTACACAATTATGCTTTGACGGATAAATCAGGGGCAAAAATAGTGAAGATAATTTGTTTGTATTAATTTGGGGCTCGGCACCCCGTTGCCATCTCTTCTATCATTTGGATAAGCGGATGAAGCCACTAGTCCAGGGTGTGAAATCCAATCAATAAGTGAGATAAATATTCTCTATTTACTTCCTCATGAGCAAAAATAGGAACATAAAGCAGGAGTAATTTTGAAGGTTTTAAAGGTAACACATGAGCAATTTACTTGGAATGGCAGTTAAATACCACATGTAGGTAGGTATGGTGTACACAATGGAAAAAACTTTGGTTTAAGGGAGTTTGGATGCACGAGCAGAGCTCATACTCAGTACAGGTGGAGGCTAGCAAAAGACTGGGAGCGACAAATCAATAGAGCATAAGAGCCATAATCATGCATATCGACATAAGCATCATTAATTAAAACATAAGCAGTATCACAAGTTCAAAAACTAAGTGGTCATGGAGGTTGTTCGTGACTGGTTTGTAGTCATAAACATGGTGTGAGCATGCGCCAAGTCAACCAAATAAAACATTCGAAAGAGAATACCATCTATTGATGCTTTACTATGACAAGAACAACTTATGAATCTTTCAAGACATATTAAACACACTCAGCTATTTGAGGCTAATCATGCTACTCAATAACCACAAGGATTTAAAACTAAAATAACATTTAGCATGGCATGAAAAAGTTCTAGCCACAGTCTATACGAGCTTCTACTAGCACTGTTATAAAATTCTACTTCAAGCAGCAGTTTTCTTTCTCCCAACAAGCACCATACAAAACATGCTTTAACAAAAATACTCTTTATGATACAACACGCAAACATGAGAGTACTCACGTAACACTACTAAAACTAACAACCCTAATAAGAGATGCATGCAAAACAGGAGCTAAATAAATGCAGCAGCTAGACAAAGATTAAGAATACAATGTATTCTCATGAAAAAGCGCAACATGTCACTCTCCAATAAAAGAATGCTGGGGTTCAACCAAGATTATTGAAAAAGTAAAAACAAACTGAAAGCAAAAGCAAAAACAAACTGAAAAAAGATGCTCCAAGTAAAGCACATATGATGCGACCGAATAAAAATATAGTTTCACTAGAAGTGACCTAATAATTTGTTGGTGAAGAAGGGGGTGCCTTGGGCATCCCCAAGCTTAGACGCTTAGACGCTTGAGTATTCTTGGAATTTTTGTGGATGTACCACCGGGGAAACCCCAAGCTTAGGCGCTTGAGTATTCTTGGAATTTTCTGGGATGTACCACCGGGGCAACCCCAAGCTTAGGCTTTTCACTCTTCTTGATCACATCATATCATCATCTTCTCTTGACCCTTGAAAACTTCCTTCACATCAAAATTCTCACAATCTTCATTAGCAACGTTAGTGCAATTGAAATAATAAATTCACATGGTTCAGTTTCAACACAAGTCTAACACTCAAAAACACATTATCTACTGTCACAATTTCTTATAAAACTCTTTTTCTCAAAAGAACACAAAAAGAAAGAGATTAAGATGCAAATGCAATAAATGGCAGAAATCTGTCAAAACAGAACAACAGGTAAAGATCGATTTTAAAAAAAATCATTTGTTGCTCAAATCAAAAAGTGGTAAACTAAGAAAAGTTGCGTATATAACTAAGTATTAAGTACAAAAATAACTCAGGTAATTTTGAATTTTCTGTGATTTTTAACGGAATTAACAGTGGACAACAGAAATCTGTTTCCTGCGCAGAAATCCGAAATATAGGCTCAACTTTCCACTAGAGGCTTTACTTGGCTCAACAAAAACTCAAAAGAAAAGATTCAAAGGGGTTTATAAGGAAATAGAAAACACCAAGGTACAAAGCAAACCAAAGAAAACGAGTTGAAAACAGCGAAATAAAACGGGTTGTCTCCCGGTAGCGCTTTTCTTTAACGCCTTTCAGCTAGGCATAAAAGGGCAACTCAAGTATTTTCAAGTGAAGAAGCCTCAACATCATATCTTGCTCTAATAATAGATTCAAAATGTAACTTCATATTCTTTCTAGGAAAGTGTTCCAAACCTTTTTTGAGGGGAAGTTGATATTTAATACTCCCCTATTTCATATCAATAATAGCACCAACAGTTCTAAGTAAAGGTCTTCCCAAAACAATAGGACAAGAAGCATTGCATTCAATGTTCATAACAACAAAATCAACCGGGACAAGGTTATTTTTAACCATAATAAGAACATCATCAATTCTACCAAGAGGTTTCTTCTTAGCATTATCAGCAAGATGAACATCCAAATAACAGTGTTCCAACGGTGGTAAATCAAGCATATTATAAAGCTTTTGAGGCATAACAGAGATACTAGCACCAAGATCACACAAAGCATTGCAATAAAAATCATTTACTTTTATATTAATTATAGGCTCCCAACCATCATCTAATTTTCTAGGGATAGATGTCTCAAGTTTCAACTTTTCTTCCCTAACTTTCATGAGAGCATTGGTAATATGTTTAGTAAAGGTCATATTCATGGCACTAGAATTGGGACTTCTAGCAAGCTTTTGTAGAAACATAATGACTTAAGAGATATTGCAATCATAGAAATCAATATTATTATCATCAAAAGTAATGGAACCATTATCTCCCACATCTCTAAAAATTTCAACACTTTTATCAGAAGCAATTTCAGCAGTTTGAGGCAATTTAGCACGTTTCACCAAAGGAGTAGGGACTTTATTAACACCAACTCCTTTACCATTGATAGTAGGAGGTTTACTAGCACTAGGAGCTTCAGTTTTACTAGTGGCCGTGATAGTGCAAACTCTAGCAATATTACTCTTTTTAGCCAATTCATCTTCTCTTTCCCACCTAGCACGTAATTCAGCCATCAACCTAACATTATCATCAATTCGAACTTGGATGGCATTCAAAGTTTTACTTTGTTTAACATCTTTTGGCAAAACCTTTAGTTTTAGAAAATCAACATCAATAGCAAGGCTATCTACTTTAGAGGCAAGAACATCTATTTTACCAAGCTTTTCCTCAATAGATTTATTAAAAGAAGTTTGCATGCTAATAAATTCTTTAAGCATGTTTTCAAGATCAGAGGTAGAGCTTTTATTATTATTGCAGGAGTTTCTATAAGAATTACCATAACCATTATTAGGAGGATAAGGCTTATAATTCTTTCCACCAAAATTATTTCTATAAGCATTGTTGTTAAAATTATTACTTCTAATAAAGTTTACATGAACATGCTCTTCTTGAGCAACCAAAGAGGTTAAAGGAACATTTTTAGGATCAACTTGAGCTTTACCATCAAAAAGCACAGACATAATAGCATCAAGCCTTTCACTTAAAGATGAGGTTTCCTCAACAGAATTTACCTTCTTACCTTGTGGAGATCTCTCAGTGTGCCACTCTGAATAATTTATCATCATATCATCAAGAAGCTTTGTTGCATTGCCAAAAGTGATGGACATAAAGGTACCTCCAGCAGTTGAATCTAATAGGTTCCTTGAGGAGAAATTCAATCCTGCATAAAAGGTCTGTATAATCATCCAAGTAGTCAGTCCATGAGTAGGACAATTCTTCACCATAGTTTTCATTCTTTCCCAAGCTTTAGCAACATATTCATTATCAAATTGTTTAAAATTCATTATGTCACTTCTCAGGGATATAATCTTAGCAGGAGGATAATGTTTTCTAATGGAAGTATCTTTACACTTAGTCCATGAATCAATACTATTTCTAGGCAAAGATAGCAACCATTCTTTAGCTCTTCCTCTCAAAGAGAAAGGAAATAATTTCAGTTTAATAATATCTACATCGACATCTTTATATTTTTGCATCTCACATAGTTCAATAAAATTATTAAGGTGGGCAGCAACATCATCAGTACTAATACCATAAAATTGCTCTTTCATCACAATATTTAATAAAGCAGGTTTAATCTCATAGAAAGCAGAAGTAGGAGCAGGTGGAGCAATAGGTGTACAAATAAAATCATTGTTGTTTGTGCTAGTGAAGTCACACAACTTAGTATTCTCAGAGGAACTCATTTTAGCAGAATAAAAGCAAGCAAATAAATAACAGCTATGAAGTAAACTATTTTATTTGTGTGTTTTCAATAGAGAGAAGCAAAACAAGACAAAAATAAAAACAAGACAATAAAAAAAAGAGGTTGAGAGTGAGAGACTCCCCTTGCCAGAAGAATTCTTCCTCCCTGGCAACGGCGCAAGAAATTCTTGATTTACTTTTATGGTGTGTTGGAAACCCCAAGAGGAAGGTGTGATGAGCAAGTGGCAATAATTTCCCTCAGTTAAGAACCAAGGTTATCAATCCAGTAGGAGGAAGATGATCTGAGGAAGGTTGATGCCACTAACGGTGGTGTTGGCGCTTCACCGGTGTCAGCAACAACGTGGAACCTGCACACAACACAACCAAAATACTTTGTCCCAACAATACGGTGAGGTTGTCAATCTCACCGGTCTTGCTAAAAACAAAGATTAGACGTATAGTGTGGAGAATGATGTATGCTTGCAGTAAGTAAAGAAAGCAGTAAATAGTTGTGGTTTGCTTAACAGTGTGGAAAAATGGAACGGGGTTCATAGGTTCACTAGTGGTGTCTCTCCATAAAATATAGCATGTTGGGTGAACAAATTACAGCTGGGCAATTGACAAATAGAGGTTGCACCGTAGTGCACAATATAACATGATGATTACTATGATATTTAGTGCGGGCATTACAACAATATACATAGACCGACATCCATCAACGTCTATGACTAATAATCCACCCTCAGGTTATCATCCGAACCCGCTTAGGTATTAAGTTGCAAGCAACAAATAACTGCATTAAACAAAGTGTTTAATGTAAGCAATGATTATGCACGCGGGCACTCTCACCGTTGTTTTCTCCCTAATGGCAACAACACATCCCCCCTTTACGTTTCTGTCACTCGATCAAGGTGGTGAGGAGGCATGAACCCACTATCGAGCATAAATACTCCCTCTTGGAGTCACTAGCAACTACTTGTCCAGAGCAACCACTAGCAACAAAAAGCATGCAAGATCACAAATAGCATATACAAATAAAGACTATAATCAACTTGGCATAATGTCAATATTCATCGGATCCCAGCAAGCACATCACATAGAGTTACATAAGATAAATCTCGATCATGATAGGCAGCTCACGAGATCAAAACATGGAGGCATATGAGGAGAAGACAACCATCTAGCTACAACCACGAACCCGTATTCCAAGGATGAACTACTCACGCATCACTCCAGAGGAAGGTATGGTGATGGAGAGGCCTCCAGTGATGATCTCCTCTCCGCCAGGGTGCCGAAAACAGCTTCAGAACCCCCCTAATCTAGGGTTCACGGTGACGGCGGCTGCGGAACTTTTCAGGGATTTTTGATCAGGTGCTTAGGGTTTTTCATCCGGGGGGCTTAAATAGGCGAAAGGGCAAAGGCGGTGGAGCTCCAGGGGCCCCACACCTATAGGTGGAGCGACCACGGGGGACCCACGCCACCCTATGGTGTGGCCCCCCTGTTGCCCGTCTTCGACTACTGTTCGGTGTTCTGGATGCTTCCGGGGAAAATAGGAACTTCGGGCTTTGTGGGGTCCAATTCTGAGAATGTTTGCAGAACAACTTTTCTGAAACCAAAAACAGTAGAAAACAGGGAACTGGCACTTGGCATCTTGTTAATAGGTTAGTCCCGGAAAACGTATAAAAATGCTATAAATAAGGGAGAAAACAAGTAGCAATTGGCAAAATATGATTATGGAGCATCAGAAATTATAGATACGTTGGAGACGTATCAATTGTCTTTTAGTATTGATTCATTAGAAGGTTTTACTTTATTTTTCCTAATGGTTTATACAGTAATCTTTGGTGTCAACCATAAACCACGACCTTTATTCATTTGATCCTAGTCTACATGCTTTACATTACTATGATGATCAAGTTTATGTTGGTAGCATGTCACCTCAGAAATTATTTGTTTTGTCGTTTACCTACTCCAGGACGAGTAGGAACTAATCTTGGCAATGTTGATACGTCATAAACGTATCTATAATTTCTGGTATTCCATGTTGTTTTCTTGCCTTATGCTACATGTTTTCCTTACACTTTATGTTATTTTTATCGATTTCTCGGGACTAACCTATTGACAAGATGCCACAGAGCCAGTTCCCAGTTTTCTGCTGTTTTTAGTTTCAGAAAAGTTGTTCTGGAAATATTCTCGGAATTGGAAAATTCGAAGCCCGAAGGCTTAGAATTCCCGAAGGTTCCACGGAGCCCCGAAGAGGCCCGAAGGGGGGCCACACCATAGGGCGGCGCGCCCCCTGGCCGCGCCTAGGGATGGTGTGGGCCCCTCTGGCATCCACCGCAATAGCCCTTTCGCCTATTTATTCCCCCCGATACGTCAACCCTAAAAATATACCACTTCGTCCCGAGAAACACCCGAGGCCGCCGTCATGATCAACCCGAGATCGGGAGGGTTCTTGAGCTCTCTCCGGCACCCTTCCGGGAGGGGAATTCATCACCGGAGGGGTCTACACCACCATTCCCGCCTCTGGAGTGATGCATGAGTACTTCATCCCTAGACTGCGGGTCCATAGCAGTAGCTAGATGGTTGTATTCTCCACCTTATGCCTCATGTTTAGATCTCGTGAGCTGCCTCACATGATCGAGATCATCTATTTGTAATGCTACATGTTGTGTTTGCTGGGATCCGATGATTATTGAATGCTATGTCTGTTGATTATCATCTATCATGTTATCTTCATGTGTATGTTATTTATGATCTTGCATGCTCTCCGTTGTTAGTAGATGCTCTGGCCAAGTAGATGCTAGTAACTCCAAGAGGGAGTATTTATGCTCGATAGTGGGTTCATACCTCCTTTGCATCTGTTCTCGAGTGACAGAAACGTGACGGATGGAGGATGTGTTGTTGCCATTAGGGAGAAAACAACGACGTTTACTTTGTTTACATTACACACTTTGCTTACTGCGATTATCTCTTGCTTGCAACTTAATACCCAACGTTTGTTCGGATGATATTCGAAGGGTGGATAATTAGTCATAGATGCAGTTGGATGACGATCTATGTATCTGGTTGTAATGCCCGCATTAATCTCATAGTAATCTTTATGTCATGCATGTTCTTTATCTATCAGTTGCCCAGCTGTAATTTGTTCACCACGCATGTTAGCTATCGTTTATGGAGAGTCGCCTCTAGTGAACTGTGGACCCTGGTCTATTTTCTCATACTGATAATACACACACTGCTTCCACTGTTTTCGCACTGCTACTGTTGTTTTCATATTGTTCTCATACTATTTTCCACACCATATATTTAACCTCTTTGTTATCAGCAAAAAGGTGAGATTGACAACCTCACTGCTACGTTGGGGCAAAGTGAATTGATTGTGTTGTGTAGGTTCCACGTTGAAAGCTCATGATCCCTCTAATGATTTTGGTGATGATGATAACACGGATATATCCTATCTAACAATGTTGTTTAGACTATGCAGCTAATATCTCAGATGATCATTGTTATATTCTCATCAAAAGATCAAAGAGAAGAACTATATTCTGGAATTACTGCCACCGGATTTTTCAGTATGCATGCCGGAAATTCCGGAACTTAAAGGGCGGATTATCCGGCCCCCACACCGGAATTTTCCGGCCCCCTTCCTGGCATTCACGAAAACGACTAAGTATTTTTCTGCCCGCGCACAGAAGCCAGGGCGGAAATTTGCCCCGGAAATTTCCGGTGCAAAAATCCGGCCCTCTGGGACTTAGCAGAAATTGGATCATTACAAGTTGCCCGCGCACAGAGATGGGGGCGGAAATTCTGTCCGGAAATTTCCGGGCCCGGACATTCCAATTATCCGCCCCCCGGATATTTCAACATTCCGGTCATCAAGTCCTTAGCAATTTTTTCATCATTGGTTGATGCCCGCACACAGAAGGTGGGGCGGAAATTTGCCCCGGAAATTTCCGGAGCAAATATCCGGCCCCTGGTCCTTAGCAGTTTTTCATCAACAAGTTGATGCCTGCGCACAGAGATGGGGCCGGAGTATTGGGCGGAAATTTCCGCCCCCGGATATTTCAATTATCCGCCCCCCGGAGTATTCAAATTTCCGGCCAAAGTACACCGGAAATTTCCGGTCTTTACACCGGAATATTCCGGTCCCGCAGGACTGCAACGGTCAGAATTTGGAGGAGCCTATAAATAGTTGTCTTCTTCCTCTAGATAGGTAGCTCGTCCATTCCTCTCTCTCCTCCATTGTTGTAGAGCTCAAAACGCCCCGATCTCCCTCCTCCTCCAACCAAACTCGATGCCCTTCAAGGATCTCATGGAGGAGGACTAGATCTACCTTTCCACCAAGCCAAAACGTGTGTACCCACACCACAACTCTTGGGATCTTGTAATCTCTTGGTTGCTTTGTCATCCAAGGGAAACCCTAGTGCTTGTAGCTTCCACCTTGTAGCAAGAAGCTTCGATTGTTGAGAGCCTCCATCTCACTTGTGGAGTAGCCTCAACCCCTTGTAAAGGTTTGGTCAACGCCTTCAAGTCGACCTCATAGTGGAAACGAGAATCTCCCTCACCGGAGAAGCTCAAGGAGAACAAGGTGTGCACATCCGTGCTATTGAGGAGCGCCTAGGTGGCTCCCCACCTCTCCAACGTAGACGTACTTATTTTAATAAGGAACTACGGGAAACATATCCTTGTCTCCGTGTTTTTCACTTGTTGTTATCTTGTACCGTTCCTTTATTTCCGCTGCTACTTGCTACGTACCACCTAGGGTGTTCACTTAGTTGCACATTTAGGTAATCAAGCATTTACTTTCTTAAAGCCCCCATTAAAAGTGAAAAAGAAGTAAAATTTGTAGGTCACCTATTCACCCCCCCCTCTAGTTGACCATATTGCACTTTCAATTGGTATCAGATCCTCGGCTCTTTTATCGGGCTTAACCGCCTAAGAGTAATCATGGTCAACGGAGATGATCCCGAATCTTCTAAGGAGGAGCTCTCCAAAATGGCCGACACTATAGCCAACCTAGAGACAACGGTTTGTACCATTCAAACCCAATTGTCCAAGGTTAGCTCTAGTGTGGGCTCGGAGGTTTCCTCCATCAAGAAGATGTTGGAGAACATGATGGGTAGAACCAAGGGGCCGTCTCACTCTCCCCATGTCACCGATGAGGATAGTTCGGATGAGGAAACAAATCCGGATATTTCCGAAATCGAATAGAACATTGCCAAAGCTAAGGCTAAAGCCGCACAAAAGTCTAAAGCCAAAGCTAAGGAGAGTGACGGTGGCTCCAAGTCTCAAACGGCTAATGGTTCGGGGTCCAATTCAAAAGTTCCACCACCACAAAACTATGATTCTATCCACCCAATCGTTTCCATGCCACACATCCTTAATGTTGGACTTCCTACCATGCTTAACACTAACGAATTTTCCTCTTGGAAGTTTGAAATGGAATCTCACATTTCAGGATCGTGTACGGCATTGTGGAGAAGCGTGATCCATGGATTTCATCCTCATGACCCAAGCAACTTGACTCCAAGGGAGGATGTTGAATCTCAACTCAACAAAACTGATCTCGTTATTATCGAGAAGGCTCTCCCAAGGGAGCATCTCACTCACATCCGCGGTTGCAAGACCGCCAAGGAAGCTTGGGACAAACTTGACACCTTGTTTCAAGGAAATGCTAGTATTCAGTCTTCCAAGTATGATGTCGCCATTGACAACTCCGAGAACTTCGTTATGCAAGAGGATGAGACTCCTGAAGAGCTCTATAGAAGAGTTGTCACTCTCGCCAATCAACTGAGAGACTTTGGCAAGGAAGAGATCACCGATGAGTGGATAAAGAGGAAATTTGTCAAGGCTATCACACCCTTCGAGAAGAATCTCGCCACTAGTATCCGGACAAGAGCGGACTACAACACTCTCAACTCCATTGGTGTTCTTAGTGAGTTCATCTCAATCTCTCTCTCACACAAGAGTGCGGATGATGCTCTAGCTCGCTCTAGAGGGATAGGAAAGTCTCCCAACCTTGCATTGAAGTCAAAGGCAATGGCTCGGGTTGATGAAAGTGAAGAAGATGATGATGATGAGGAAGACTATGAAGATACTTACACGGGAGCTCACAAGTGCATTGCCCTTGCTATGCATGGATATTGGAAGAGATGGGAAGCTCACAAGGCCGGATCTCCAAGGCCTCCACGAAACAAGAACTACAACAAGAAGGGGGAGCGACCAAGGACATGCTACAATTGTGGTAGCGCTAACCACTTCGTGAAGGAGTGCCCCTTTGAGCCAAGAGAAGAAAACGAAGGCAAGCTCGTTCGCAAGAACAAGACCAAGCCTCCTCAAAACAAGAACTTTGCAAGGAAGGTGCCAAGGGCTCTCTACGTTCAAGAAGGGGCGGTTCTTGAGACTTACATCTCCGGAGATGAAGGAGAAGATGAGGTAGTAGGAGTTGCTCACATCGCCAAGGCCACCGCATCATCACCTTCGATCTCTCTATTCGAATCCCCCAATGAGAATGTGGCTACCCGACCTACATGTCTTATGGCAAAAGCCACTTCGGTATGCTCTCCCAACTCCAAGACCATTGTCACTAACCCTCCTTCGTTATTGGATTGTGTTGAAAATGCTTGTGAGGAGGATAGTGAGTCTAATGAGTTAAGCATATGGCTATCTAGCCTTAAAGGTGAGACTAAGGAAAAGGTGAACTCCCTTTTGAGGCAAATTGATGAGGCTAACTCTCTTGTTGATGAAAAGGAGGAGATCATCATGACCTTAGAAAGCCATGGAGGTCACACTTGCAATGAGCAAGAGCTTGAAAGAGCACTTGATAATGAGCGTTCCATTCGTGCCTCACTTGAGGAGAAATTGTCTTGTCTTGAAGAAAACTTTGCCATAAGTGTCTCTAAGCTTAGGAAGGAAAATGCTCAATCTCTTGCCTTAATTAAAACTCTTGAACACGAAGAATTGAAGCTAGGAATTGCTCACGAGGAACTTGGCACTCGTCATGAAAAACTTGAAAAGGAGTTCATGTCTCTTAAGGAAATTCATGACAATTTAACCAAATCTCGTGACAATCTTCTAGCTCAACAATCAAACAAGCAAGTTGTATCCACTTCACTTTCTAGCTTGAATGTCTTGCCTAGCAATGCTTGTAGTACAACTAATCTTGTAGGAAATGAGAAGAGTCCCCATGAGATTGCTTCTCAACGTGCCAACAATGGAAAGGAGGGACTTGGCTATATAGCCAAGTCAAAGAAGAAGTACAATAAGAAGAACAAGAAGAGAGTCATATCCCCCTCACAAGAAGTAAGATTTGTGAAAGAGGGAGAGGTGACCAAAAGGAAGGAGACCAACACCATTGTGGGTGGTGAGACCTCTAGGGGGAGCACCACTCACAATAACTTTGCCGGGAAATATAATCCATCTTATGTTCTTATGAAGTCTAGAGATGGTCATGTATATGCTAAATATGTCGGTACTTCTTATGGTGACGATTATCATTGGAGTATTTGGGTTCCTAAGACCCTTGTCGCTAACATGAGAGGACCCATTCAAAGATGGGTCCCTAAATCAAGAAACTAATCTATTGTAGGGAAGTGCTTCCGGTTCGAGCAAATGGATGGTGGATAGTGGTGCATCCCAACATATGACCGGAAGCAATGACGCAATGAGTGATATTCATCCTCCATTACCTCATCTCAATTGCGTTACTATTGGTGACAACTCCGAACTAAAGGTATTGGGACGAGGCAAGGTAGCAATCTCAAATGACTTGTCAATTGAGAATGTTCTTCTTGTTGAGTCCCTTGGCTACAATCTCATCTCGGTTCTTCAACTTGCTAAAAGTGGTTTTACCTCTTTCTTTAATAAGGAGAATGTGATTGTCACTTGGGAAACGACTCTTAAAGTAGCCTTTGTTGGGCATGTCGAGAACGGCATGTATGTAGTGGACTTCTCCAAGGAGACACGTGTGCCGCGACATGCCTAATGGCTAAAGTTGATGTGGGTTGGCTATGGCATCGCCGGTTAGCCCACACCAATATGAGGACGTTGCATGACCTTCAAAGTGGCAATCACGTTCTAGGACTAACAAATGCTAAGTTTGCCAAAGATCGTGTGTGTAGCTCTTGCGTTCTAGGAAAGCAACATGGAGAAGCACATCCCACCAAGACGAACATCACCACATCAAGAATCCTTGAGCTCATTCACTTGGACCTCTTTGGTCCTCTATCATATGATAGGAGGCAAGAATTGCTTGGTGATTGTGGATGATTACTCACGATATTGTTGGGTGTACTTCTTCAAGAGAAAGAGTGAGACTCAAAAGTGGGTCATCGAGTTCATCACTTTGGTGGAAAGACAACATAATACAAGCATCATGGCTATCCGAAGTGATAATGGCTCCGAGTTCAAGAACTACACCGTAGAGGGATTTCTTAGTGAGGAAGGCATTGCTCATCAATATTCCACTCCCTACACTCCTCAACAAAATGGTGTGGCGGAGAGAAAGAATCAGACTCTTATGCGGCTCGAACCATGATTGCGGAGTTCTCTTCTCCTTATAATTTTTGGGCCGAAGCCGTCTCCACCGCTTGTCACGCTAGCAGCCGATTATATCTCCGCAAGATCTTGAACAAGACCCCGTATGAGATTCTCACGGGCAAGAAGCCGGACGTTTCATACTTCAAGGTCTTTGGATGCAAATGCTTCATTCGCAAGAGAGGGAAACGCTTGTCAAAGTTCGAGACTAAATCCTATGAGGGTATCTTTCTTGGCTATGCCTCAAACGCTCATGCTTATAGAGTCTATAACAAGTCCACCGGACAAGTTGAAGAAGCTATAGACGTGGTATTTGATGAGGATAATGGGTCCCAAGGGGGCCGTATAAATCATGGTATTGTAGGAGATGCAATTCCTCCCATCGTCATAAGAAGAATGGGGATTGGTGAAATAATCCCCATTGAGGGTTACCGGATGACGGAGGGAGAAGGACTATGCCCCACTCAAGTGGAGCCATTGACTACATCCATTGATAACCAAGCTACCCAACAAGATGCACCAAGCCCTCACGCTTCACCACAAGGCCAAGCTAACAATCAAGGTCAAGCTCATGATGAAGGCCAAGCTCACAATGAGGAACAAGATACACATGGTGATGATACAACTCGGAACATAAGGGATCCACCTCCCGTTGATGATCAAGATCAAGGTGGTCATGTCTCCGATGATGAAGGTGATGATCAAGTACTATCCAAGGAAACTTTGGAGGAGATGCTAGCTCGTAGGGAAAAGAGAAGACTAGATAATCTTGCTCGTGCCGGTCACACGGAGGACATGATTCTTGGACAAGTTCGTGGAAGGGTCGTCACAAGGAGGCAACTAGCGGATTTTAGCAAAGCGCATGCATTCGTCTCTCACATTGAGCGAAAGAAGTTCTATGAAGCTCTTGAAGATCAAGATTGGCTTGAAGCTATGCACGAAGAACTCAACAATTTCGAGTGCAACAAGGTGTGGAAATTGGTGCCAAGGCCCAAAGATTGCAAGAACGTCATCGGCACTAAGTGGATCTTCAAGAACAAACAAGACAAGGACGGCATCGTCATCCGCAACAAGGCTAGATTGGTTGCTCAAGGCTTCTCTCAAGTCGAAGGTGTCGATTTCGGTGAAACATTCGCTCCCGTTGCTCGTCTTGAATCTATTCGCATCTTACTTGCATATGCCTCTCATCACAACTTTAAATTGCAACAAATGGATGTTAAAAGTGCATTTTTGAATGGTCCCATCCAGGAGTTGGTTTATGTCAAGCAACCTCCGGGTTTCGAAGATCCAAACCACCCCGATCATGTCTACAAACTCGATAAGGCGCTATATGGGCTTAAACAAGCTCCACGTGCGTGGTACGAGCACCTTAAAGAGTTTTTGGTAGATCGTGGGTTCAATGTTGGTTTAATCGATCCCACCCTTTTCACCAAAAAGGTTGGAGGTGACTTGTTCATATGCCAACTCTATGTGAATGATATCATCTTTGGTTCTACTAACGTCGCATTCAATGATGAGTTTTGCAAGCTTATGACGGATAAATTTGAGATGTCAATGATGGGAGAATTGGAGTATTTTCTTGGCTTTGATATCAAGCAACATCCCGAAGGCACATTCATCAAGCAAGCCAAGTATACTCAAGACATGCTAAAGCGCTTCAACATGCACGATGCCAAACCTATGAAGACTCCCATGTCCACGACCATTGACTTGAAACCCGACCCAAATGGTAAAGAGGTAGATCAAAAGGTATACCGCTCCATGATTGGCTCTTTGCTCTACCTTTGTGCATCTAGACCCAATATTATGTATAGCGTTGGTAAATGTGCAAGGTTTCAAGCCTCCCCGAGACAAAGTCATTTTGAAGCGGTTAAGCGTATCTTTCGATATTTAGTTCATACCCCAAACTTTGGTCTTTGGTATCCCAAGGGTTCAAGCTTTTATCTCATTGGGTATTCGGATGCGGACTATGCGGGAGAGAAGACGGATAGGAAATCTACATCCGGAAGTTGTCAATTTCTTGGCCGCTCATTGGTATGTTGGTCTTCCAAGAAGCAAAACTGCATTGCACTCTCCATCACTGAGGCCGAATACATCTCCGCGGCGAGTTGTTGTGCTCAATTACTTTGGATGCGGAAAACATTGAGAGATTATGGCATCATCTTCGACAATGTTCCTCTCTTGTGTGACAATGAGAGTGCCATCAAGATCGCCTACAATCCCGTTCTTCATTCCAAGACGAAGCACATTGAGATACGGCATCACTTTATTCGGGATCATGTTGAGAAGGGTGATATTGACCTCTCCTATGTTGCGACCAAGGATCAACTCACGGATATCTTCACGAAGGCCCTTGATGAACCAAGATTTCGGGGTTTGAGGAATGAACTAAATGTGATCGATACGTCTAACTTCTCTTGAACCCTTGCATGAGTACCTTCACTATATGTACTATCTAGTCTAGGTGTAGGCATGGACATAGGGGGAGCGTAGTTCAACTCATGAACAAACACTCCACCTATCATGCGTAAAACAATCAAAACGTCATGCATATCTAGTCAATTTGTGACTTATTGTGCTTAAAACGTGAGTTATACTTTTGAGCCCAAGATACATCTTCGCGGCTCCTTGGTATCACTCAAACACGGTGGCTTCGGCCACCAACTTTTTCCTTTGAGTTTGTATTTTGATGTTTTCCTCGTGTTCGTGCGTTTGTTTGTGTTTTTCGTTTTTGGAGGCTCACGACTTGTTCCATCTTCCACAAAAACTCGGATGGCGTGGGAACACCGGAAATTCCGGCCTAGGGCCCGGAATATTCCGGCCCTCAGACATTTGTCCCAGAAATTTCGCCTATTTCCGATGTGCCCGCTCGCAGAAGGCACACCGGAAAATTGGAGCGGAAATTTCTGGGGTAAATTTCCGGGGCCCGGAATATTCCGTGCCTTAAGCCCCGGAAATTTCCGGGGTTCAAAATTGGACTCGAATAATCCCCCAAATATCCCGCGTGCCCGCTCGCAGAGGGCACACCGGATATTTGGGCGGAATAATCCGGCCCAAATTTCCGGCCCCCGGAATATCCGGCCTTAATACCGGAAATTTCCGGTGTGGTTGGTCTGGGGCTATATAAGGACGACGGGAGGGAGCAGTTCCAGATTGCTTCCCTGTCGGGGGGTTACCCCCGAGTAGGGTAAAAGCAAGTGCTAAAGGCATGATCAGAGGGAATGTTTGGCCGAGTAGCCGGCTACCTGGTACTCGCTAACCGGTCGACTGCTACCCGGTCTCACACCTAGACAGCCAGAAGGATGAAACAAGAGAGTTATGCTCCTCTGAATAGAAGAGCTGGTCCGAGTAGAAATGGCGGGAACCTACTCGGGCCAGAAGTCAAAGGAGCCGTTCTGACACCGAATCCCGCGTATCCCGGGTCCGTACTTGGCACTGTTCACAGCACTGTTCATCTGGGGACGGCGTGCCTGACAGCGACAGTGTGTCAGCAGGGCGTCGCAGGATAGGGGGGACCTACTCTGTGTTCGCCACAGTGATAACAGACTGAACACTTGGTTTTGCCCAACGACTTTCCGCACCGAGACAAATCTAGAAGCCAAAGCTGTCAGCGGGAACTCGAAAGAAGGACGGTGTGCACACAATGTCGACACCTGTTTGTATTTGGCTGTATCCGGCTGGGCACCGAGTATATAAGGTGCCCTGCCCCCTCCTGCGCGAGGGATGCTGACCTAGAGCGATCACTACGTAGAGATTCTTGACATAGTTCATCCCGTAGAGAGAAGAGGGGCTACTCGGTAGCAAGAACCATTGTGTTGTGGCTACTCGGTGAGACATCAGAATACAGAGAGAAAGGCAGGAGTAGGGGTTTTACCTCCTCACGAGGGCCCTGAACCTGGGTAGATCGTGTTGTTTGCAGTGCTAGTTTCATCCTTCACGCGTCTACTAGTCGCGTGATCCCTCCCCGAGCGCCTCCAGCGTCCTTCGTCCCCACATCTTTAGCCATCCTATGGCATCTGCCGTGACACCACCACGACAGTTGGCGCCCACCGTGGGGCAACCAGCGGCGCTGGCTGGAGTTTCCGTTCGGACGGGATCGATTTCTGCTACCAGAGAGCGCGTGGTCTATGGCCTTGTCCACAGATTCGGCTCCTTCGACTTCGTCACCGACAACGCCGGTGATTTCGGCGGCAGGGCCATGCCGGAGGGCGGCACGGTGCTTTCTTTCGGCGCGCACCTCGTCTACGTCGCCACCGTCATCGACCGCGAGTACCCCGAGCTGGTGCACGACGCGGAGGATCCACCCGCCGTTATCGCCGCACGCGGGAGGCCGTCGAGCCGCTCTGCGAGCGTTGCGGAGGTGATGATGACCGGCCCTGCTGCTGACGCCGAGAAGGGCGCAGCTGCTACCGCCGCGGCCGTCGTCGAGGATCTCGCTGGTTCTAGCGCTGGCGGGGAGACGCACAAGCCTTACGAGAAGGAGTGCAACCTTCTGCTCTCCACTACTCCTACGATCCCTGCGTCTGCTGCGCGAACGGGCATGCCGCCTCCCACTGACCTCGAGCTCCTGACCATGAAGGCGCAGCTCGATCGGCATCGCCAGGAGCTGCTCGCTGAGCAGGCGGAGTTGGAGAAGATCAGGCTAGAGCTTAGCTTAGATCAGTTTGAGTACAACAAGGCTCACGGTTTCACACCAGTTGTTAGGAGAGCTAGCAAAGTAGGTGCTACGCGTCGCAACCTAGGCGCCAAGATGGCGACTGTCGTAGAGGCTCCCAGTCAGTCCGCCACCGCAAACACCTCCACCCGACCCAGATATAGCACACCCGCCAAAACACTTAGAGCTGCTGAGGCCGTAGCTGCCGAGTTGCCGCACCTAGTTGGCGACGCGCGCGTTAGGCAGCAGGAAAGGCTGAACGAGTTGGTGCTAGAGGCGGCTAGGCAGAACGAGGAGTTCCGGAAAGCCAACCCGGGTGCTGGAGCTTCTCAGGTGGTGCACTCGCATGTGGCCAGATCTAACGATCAGGCTTCATCTCCGCATCCTAGCCGTGAGAAAAGCCGAAGTGGGCATTCCGGCAAGGATAGGCAAATGCAGGTGTACGACCCGGCTGTCGCCGCGAAACAGCTCGCTGTGCCGCGACAGTCCGGTCAGAAACACAACGCTGCAGGAGCAGCCTTTCAAGCCCATAAAGCTCAAAGCCAGGCCCGAGATGGAGAGCGCCCAGGTCCTTCTCAGCATCCCGTCGCTCAGCCTACTCGGCAGAGGCAGCAGCCGCGTGCAGTGGCGCCAGTCGCCAACCCGGTGGAGCAGCCTGCAGCTGTGCAGGTGGACAGATATGATGACGGCTACTTGACCATGGAGATGGCTGGCTATGACATTCTGGATCGTGTGGGCGAGCGCGTGTTGGCGCCTGGAGATGCAAGGCACCAGCTGGACCGGATCAACTTGTCGGCACGGCTGGAGAACACGGGTCCTCCTGGCCCCGAGTGCTTTGGCCCGCGCATCATGAACGAGCCGTCCGTGAAGAACTTCCAGCTCGCAAGGGGCACTAAGAGCTACAACGGCAGCACCAAGCCGGAAGATTGGCTCAATGACTATGTCACCGCAGTCCACATCGCGGGCGGCAACAGGAGATGGGCAGTGCGGTACGTTCCGCAGATGCTAGAGGGCCCAGCTCGCACTTGGCTCAACAACTTGCCCAAGAACAGCATAAATTGCTGGCTGGACTTCTCGGATGCCTTCGTCAGCAACTTCACCAGCACTTACAAGAGGCCGAATAGGCCACAGCAGCTGTCCGCTTGCAGGCAGCGGGAAGACGAGACGGACCGCGAGTATCTTACTCGGTGGAGCACGTTGCGGAACACCTGCGAAGGTGTGAATGAAGCCCAGTCCATTACCTGGTTTGCGCAGGGTTGCAGACATGGCAGTATGCTGTGGCAAAGGTTGCAGAGGGAGATGCCAAACACTCTGGCGGAGACCATCAAGATTGCGGATCAGTACGCACTCGGTGATCCTACCCAGCCCCTGCTGGACTCCTCCGAGCCGAGAAGAAACTTCAACAGCAACAAGCGCAACGAGTTCCGCAATAAGCGCAGGGGTGACCGAATAGATGTTCGGTAAGACCGTGAGGAGGTGAATGCAGTGGCTGTTGGAGCTGGGGGTAGCCAAAGGCAGAAACCTGCTGGAGCCTACGGGCAGAACCAGAACCAGGGCCAAGGCAACAAGAAACCTTTCCGTACTCCTCAGTCGGGTAGCGGCAACTCGGAGCAGACGAGGAAGTTCGTCTTTGACGACATGAAGGATGGCCCATGCAGTTTCCACACTCAGCACCCCTCAAGGCCTGCTAACCACACTACCCGACAGTGCGAGTGGTGGGATCTAATCCGGAATGAAGGCTTGCCTCCTCCTCCTCTGCCAGCTGCAAATGCCAATGTGCAGCCTGCTCGCGCACCCGCAGCTCGGCCGCCAGTGTTTCCGAGAAGAGAAAACGTGAATCAAGTGGCTTTAGGAGCCAACCGTCACTTCAACAATGAGGGCTACCGCAACAACAACAACAACTACAACCGCAACAACAACAGAGGCAACAACAACTACCAGAGCAACAACAACGGCAACAATGAGGGTGGAGGCCGCAACCAGTACCAAGAACATCATGAGAGCTACATGATCTTCACTTCAGAGCCCGTCGACAAGCAGTCACAGCACAGGCGTGCCATGGAGGTCAATGCCGTGATCCCTGCAGTTCCTCACTATATGCATTGGTGCAACCAAGAGATCAAGTGGTCCCGAGTAGATCATCCCAAGGTAATGCCCAACCCGGGTAGCTACGCCTTGGTGGTGGATCCCACCTTCTTGGGTCCCGAGAAGAATGTGAGGTTCAGCAAAGTGCTAATCGACAACGGCAGCAGCATCAACATTGTGTACAAAGACACACTCGAGAAGCTTGGGCTGGCCGAGAACATGCTGCTACCCAGCAAGACCACCTTCCATGGCATTGTGTCGGGAGTCTCGTGCAACCCGATTGGTCGAGTGTGGATAGATGTGCTATTCGGCACAAGGGAGAACTGCCGCACAGAGCGCCTGCAGTTCGAGGTGGTTGATCATCAGAGCCCCTATCACGCTCTACTCGGCAGGCCTGCTCTGAGCAAGTTCATGGCCTCTACCCACACGACATATCTGAAGATGAAGATCCCTGGTCCCAATGGCGTGATTACCATCTCTGGTGATTACAAGTCCATGGAGTGTGCCTCTGCTGGTTCTCAGCTGGCGGAGTCCATGGTGATTGCTGCCGAGAAGAAAAAGATGTACGAGGTGGTGGCTATGGCGCAATCCGCGCAAGATGGTGCGCAGGGCGTGCCGAGTACGCAACACGGGACCGCGTTCCAGGCGTCCCAAGAGACCAAGAAGGTCCAGGTCGACCCCGAGTTCCCCGACCGCGTAGCCATTATTGGCTCCGGGTTGGCGGAGAAATAGGAAAGCGAGCTCATCCACTTCCTCTGTGAGAATCGGGACGTGTTCGCCTGGTCCAATAAAGATTTACCAGGAGTCCCGAGGGAGTTGGTTGAGCACTCATTACATGTGCGTCCTGACGCCAAACCCGTGAAGCAGGCTATGCGTCGCTTCGGAGATGAGCGAAGGAAGGCCATTGGCGACCAGATCACCAAGTTGCTGATAAGCAATTTCATCATGGAGGTGCTGCATCCGGATTGGCTAGCCAACCCGGTCATGGTTGAGAAGAAGAAGGAGGATCCCAAGGCTACTACCGCATGGCGCATGTGTTGACTACACCGACTTGAACAAGGCATGCCCCAAGGATCCCTTCCCGCTACCTCGCATCGATCAGGTGATCGATTCCACTGCTGGTTGTGAACTGCTGTCTTTCATAGATGCCTACTCAGGTTTCTACCAGATAGCTCTCAATCCTGCTGATCAAATAAAGACTGCTTTCATTACCCCGTACGGGGCTTATTGCTATCGTGTCATGTGTTTCGGGTTGCGGAATGCGGGTGCTACTTATCAGCGGTGCATGCAGAAATGCTTGCACGATCAGCTCGGCAAGAATGTGCAGGTGTACGTAGATGACATTGTCATCAAAACGAATAAAACACATACTCTGCTTGCCGACCTGGAGGAAACCTTTGCCAACTTGCGCAAGTATAAAATGAAGCTGAACCCGAGTAAATGCACCTTTGGTGTCCCGGCTGGCAAGCTACTCGGCTTCCTGGTGTCTAGTCGGGGCATTGAGGCCAATCCTTCAAATATAAAAGCTATTGAGAGAATGTCTTTGCCGAGATCCCTGAAGGATGTGCAAAAATTCACTGGTTGCTTGGCGTCTCTGAGCCGTTTCCTGGGCCGAATGGGCGAGAAGGCCCTGCCTTTGTACCAACTGATGAAGAAAAGTGACAAGTTTGTTTGGACTCCGCAAGCGGATGTGGCTTTCAACGAGCTGAAGGCAATGCTGGCTAGCGCTCCCATCTTGGCTAGTCCGCTACCCAAGGAGCCAATGCTGCTGTACATAGCTGCTACTAACCGAGTAGTCAGTGTGGTAATTGTGGTGGAGCGAGAAGAAGAAGTCAAGAGTGTGCAGCGTCCAGTGTACTACCTCAGCGAAGTGCTATCCAGCTCCAAGCAGAACTACCCGCATTACCAGAAGATGACCTATGGCGTGTACCTGGGCGCCAAGAAGCTAAAGCATTACTTCCAAGAGCATCCTATCACGGTTGTGAGCTCTGCTCCCATCTTGGATATCATGGGCAACAAGGAGGCGAGTGGTCGAGTAGCCAAGTGGGCAATCGAGCTGGCCGCGTACGCCCCCGCGTACGCGAGAAGAGAAGCCATCAAGTCTCAGATTCTGGCGGAGTTTCTGGTGGATTGGGCTGAGGTGCAGTACGAACCTCCTGCTCCAGTTTCCAATTACTGGAAGATGCACTTTGATGGCTCAAAGGTGAAGGAAGGCCTTGGAGCTGGCGTAGTGCTTACGTCACCCAAGCGAGATCAACTCAAGTATGTGCTGCAGATTCATTTCAAGGCGTCCAACAACGTAGCAGAGTACGAGGCCGTGGTGCACGGCTTGCGAGTAGCCAAGGAGGTTGGCGTGCAGCGCATTATATGCTATGGCGATTCAGATCTGGTGGTGCAGCAAGTCTCTGGCACTTGGGATGCTCTGGATGCCAAAATGGCATCATATCGCTTCCTGGTACAGTCTATGACTGGATTCTTCGAAGGCTGCGAGTTCCAGCACATTCACCGAGCAGAGAACGAAGCGGCAGACGAGCTGTCCAAGTTGGGATCTTCTCGGCAATCCATCCCGGCGGGAGTTGCCTTAGAGCACTTGAGGAAGCCATCCATCAAGCCATCTCCCAACTCGGAATCCATATTTGTTCCTTCTCTGCCAAGTGAAGAATCCGTTCCAATGGAGATTGACTGGGAGAATGCAACAGAGAACCCGGGGACTGCCGCTCCCTACTCGGGGACTGCCGTTCCCTACTCGGGGACTGCCACTCCATACCCGGGGACCGCCGCTCCCTACTCGGGGACTGCCGTTCCCTACTCGGGGACTGCCACTCCATACTCGGGGACTGCTGTCCTTAACCCGGGGACTGTCGCATTCATTGAGGAGGTCCTTGCCAATCGTTCAGGGCTCCAGAGAAGGGCTCCCAACCCTAAAGAGCCGCCAGAGGTGCCTGTCCCAATGGAAGTGGACGAACCAGTGTTTCCCACACGGGAGACACCGAGTTGGGCCATGCCCATATTATCCTTTCTCAAGGACGGTACTCTGCCAGAAGATGAGGTGGCCGCAAGGCAGATTCAGAGAAGATCCAAGGGCTACACTATATTCGGAGATGTGCTGCACAAAAGAAGTGCCACTGGCGTGCTGCAACGTTGTGTGGACCCAGAAGAAGGAGGAGAAATTCTGTTAGAAATACACCAAGGGGAATGCGGGCACCACGCCTCTTCTCGGGCATTGGTCAAGAAAGCTTTTCGGCATGGCTTCTACTGGCTCACAGCTCTGCAGCAAGCTGAAGACATCATGAGGAAGTGCAATGGCTGCCAGATGTTCGCGAGTAAGATTCACATGCCTGCTTCCGAGTTGAAAACAATTCCTATCACATGGCCGTTTGCCGTATGGTGCCTGGATATGGTTGGCCCCTTCAAGCCGGCTAAAGGCAACATGACACATATCTTAGTCATGGTGGACAAGTTCACCAAGTGGATTGAAGTGAAGCCTATTCGGAAGTGCGATGGAGCTACAGCCGTGAAATTCTTAAAGGATGTGATCCTGAGATACGGCTACCCGCACAGCATCATCACCGACAACGGCACAAATTTCGCAGAGGGGCAATGGTGCGGTTCTGCAGAGATAAGCACATCCGACTAGATGTTGCATCTGTTGTGCATCCTGCCTCCAATGGGAAAGTGGAAAGAGCAAACGGCATGGTACTGGCAGGTATAAAGCCAAGGCTGATTGAGCCGCTACTGAAAACACCTGGGTGTTGGCTAGACGAGTTGCCAGCGGTGTTGTGGAGTCTAAGGACTACCCCTAACCGGTCAACCGGCTACACGCCATTTTTCTTGGTATACGGGGATGAGGCCGTGTTGCCAATAGACTTAGAGCATGACTCCCTCGAGTAACCCTCTACTGAGGTGGAGGCGAGAGAAGCTCGAGAAGACGACGTTGACCTGCTCGAAGAAGCAAGAGAGCTCACTCTGTCACGTTCGGCTATCTACCAGCAAAGCCTGCGGCGTTATCATAGCCGAAAGGTGAACCCAAGGGTTTTCCGAGAAGGAGACATGGTCCTCGGGCTTGTGCAACGCACAGCCGGGACGCATAAATTGTCTCCTCCATGGGAGGGGCCCTTCATTGTGAGCAAAGCGCTGCACAATGATGCCTATTATCTCGTGGACATGCGTCCATCACAGGAGAACAGGGCAGATAAAGCTGGAGAGGAAACCAAGCGCCCTTGGAATGTAGCCCTACTTCGTCGCTTTCATTCGTGAGCAAAGATTTGTATGCACTCTCTTATCCGAGTTAAAATTCTACCCCGCAATCTGAAATTCAGCTCGGGGACTGCCCTCGTCCAAATTTGCTCTATGTGTTTCTACCCGGCTTTACTTTTGTCCACTCGGTTGCTCTGCTTAAAATTTCACGAGTACATCTAGTACTGTGTTTAAACCTACATGCCAACTCTTCGACTCTGCTGCTGTCCGAAACCCGGCTTCATGGCAAGCAAGAGAACAAGCAAAAGGTCAATGAGCACAAGAAAAATTACTAAGGAAAGAAAAAGTGCAGGAACCGAGTAGGATGTCTTTTACTGTTGTTTCTTGTTAACTACTTCTCGGCTAAGTGGTGGGCTGCGTTACTATGAGCATTTCTAAGTGGCTAAGTATTTGCAACTCCAACTTTGAATTCTTGTGACTCGAATACCAAAAAAGCAACAAGTTGCGGGTAAGAGCTGAGATAAAAAGGAAGAGCGAATAAGAAATGCAACTCGGGGACTCGCATAATAACGCAACCCGGCATCGAGCCAAAGTTGCTCAAATTGACTAAGTTAAATATCAAACGTGAATACAACTGAGTAGCAAACGACAAGGATAATTGTTTCGATACATCTGCAGCCGGCATCCCGGGGATCTGATAAAAGTTTCGAGGATAAAGTTGCA
Organism: Alopecurus myosuroides; assembly: GCA_028641055.1. NCBI lineage: Eukaryota > Viridiplantae > Streptophyta > Magnoliopsida > Poales > Poaceae > Alopecurus > Alopecurus myosuroides. The sequence goes on from JAPCYS010000216.1 coordinate 61,939, forward strand.
GGAAGTAGTCAGGTAGAAGCAACAGTGTTCTCGGCGCTGGCCTTGGTAGCTTCAGCGTCAGCATTGGCCTTGGCGGCTTCAGCTTCAGCGTTGGCCTTAGCAGCATCAACCTCCGAGTCGGCGGCGTCGGTCCTCGCGGCATCCGCATCCGGCTCAGTAGCAGCTTGTTCAGAAGTGGCGGTGGCCACCGAGCTGGAGGCCGCAGCCTGAGCGAGGAGTCGCGCCGTGTCATCCAGAGCCGCACCTGAGGAGGTGCCAAACTCGAGGGCCGCGGTGTCGATCGTCATCTCCACGCTCTCGGCCTCCTCCTCGCTGTCCGCGACGACCGCGGCCTTCCCCTTCCCGGCCTTGTAGCGATCACTCTCGAAGCTGCCCAGGTCAGACTCGGTGGCGTCCTCGTCTTCATCATCGTCATCATCGCCTTCGTCCACCTCGGTGTCAGGCTCGGTGAGACCGTCGATGAAGTGCGCGGTGCTTGCGTACTGGGCGACCTCGTACGCGACGGCCTGGCGGAGAGCCACGCAATCGGAATCCGTCTCCCACTTGGAGTCCTCGCGCATCTCGCGGACAACTTGCAAGTTGAGGTTCTCATACCAGCTGGTGATGAATAGCAGCATCATATCAGCGCCTGCCCGAGCTCCGGACGCCCTCCATTTCTTCAGCTCGGCCTTCACGCCATTAAGCTTCGCGGCAAGTCCGCGGATGGTTTTTGGCGCGGAGTCTTTAGGCCAGAATACGTCATGGAGCTTGAAGGCAGTGTGCACCAGATCGGTGCCCACACCACTTAAGCGCTGAAGCTGCCCCTGCATAACCATGATGCTATCTTCGATCTCTGCCTTGGTGTCCATGGGTTCGCCGTTCTCAATGCGAGCTGCTCGGGCCTTCGCCAAGGCAGGCTTACAAGATGTCTCGAGGTCGGGGAAGACTTCTGAAAGAGCTATTGAGAAGATCAGAAACAGAAGCCGAGTAGAAAAATAAACCGAGCAGCGGAGAAGCGCAAGAAACCAGAGAAGGGCGGAGAAGCAAGCACTTACTGTTCAGGTCGTAGAGTAGCGCATGCAGCTTTTTCTTCCACGACTCCTCGTCAGCAACATGCTTCTCCTCTATCTTCCGGAACTGCGCCAGCTGGAGCATAAGATCCGAGTTGCTCTCCTTCAGCGCCTTGCATTCCAGCTCGAGAGCCCTTTGCTTGGCCGCAGCTGCTGCTTCGGTCTTCTTCTTCTCGGCCACTGCTTTATCTCTCTCGCCAGCTAGATCAGTGGATTTTTGGAGAGCAGTTCGCAGCTGGACCTGCAATGGTTCCATCTCGGAGAGGTGCATATTCTTGAATTCCACCTCAAGACTTGCAATCTGCTGCTGCACCTCAGCAGGCTTGAGGCAGTCGAGATGCTCCTCGACAAACTTCTTATGATCTTCTGTGAAAAGCAAAGCACGGTCAGCAGAGTAGCAAAGATGAAAGCAAGAAATCAAGCCGAGAAGACATCAACTCACCTTCCAGCCTCTTGATTGTAGTTTGGCCGCTCGCGACGAAGGCGCGGCAGTTGGAATGCTCCTCGGCCAGGGTCTTAAATTTTCCTGCAGAAAGGAGTCGGTCTGAGCAGAAAGCAACAGCGGGCGTAAACATAAAACGCGGGAACCGCGTAGCTAAGAGCTTACTCTCGATCTCGGAGAGCTTGAGGGCGCTATCCATGACCTCCTTCTCCGCCGCCTCATCGGACTTGCGCTCCAATTCCAGGGCTTCGAGATGCCTCCTAGCGATGTTGTGGCTCCATAGCAGCCGCCGGTACAGGTTGGTTCTTTTCAGAAGGCAATTCTGAGAGGAAGAAAGAAAAAGAATCAGACAAAGTCGTGAAGATTCAACCTGAGAAGGCGGCAACTCGGTTGAGTACCCGCCTACTCGGCCAAATCTCGGGGACTGGGGGATGGATGAAGAAGCAGAAGAATAGAAGAGAAGGAAAATGCAACTCGGGACGGATGAGCAAAGCTTACCGCGTAAGTCTGTTCAATATCCTCCGCGGCCTTGCGATGGACGAAGAGCTTGGCGGCGAGCGTGCTGGTATTGGACGAGATAGTCATGGGTTTATAACCCATGTCCGCCTTGTTCCAGTCGACACGCATGTGATCCAGATCGCCCAAGGACGTGCCGTGCCAGTTCGTGTTGCCAAGGACTCCGCTGTCCCACTCAACGTCAATAAATCCAACCCGGTCAACTATCTGCTCGAGGCCCGTGGACGTTACCTCGTCTTCCGCAACCTCGCGCCAGTGGATCGAGACGGATCGGTCCTTGTTCCTGGCTGGAGGCTTGGAGTCCACCGGCGTAGCCTGTTTGCCCCTCCGGATAGCGAGCTTCTTCTCGGCGGGAGTCATTGGAATGCTGTGCTGCTGGCTTATCTTCACCATATAAGGTGGGAAGGTGGGTGGATCCGGGAAGCTAGATCCTGCGGCGGTATCAGCGGTCGCATCAGGTTCACGGATGGTGAGCTGGCCGGGCTTGGCAGTTGGTCTTGGCGGCGGCATCGTGGCAGCACCACGCGTACCGCTACGCGAAGGATTCCTGCGGACAGCGCCCTCTGACTGGCCAGCTGGCTTCTCGGCGGCCTGGTTCCCAGAGGTCTGCTTCTCGGCAGCCTTCTTCTCGGCGGCCTTCTTGTCAACGGCTTCCTGCTTGATCTTCTTGGTAAGCTGCTTGGCCGGAGGGCTGGATGTTGTCTTGGTTTTCTTCGTTGGTGGAGAGTTTGGCGCGGTGGAGGAAGTACCCTGCTGAGTAGGCGGCGCCAAGGGCGCGCTACCCGGCGCGGCATCCGGCTGGGCGCTACCCTGTGCGGCGTCTGCTTGCGCGTCGCTCAGAGGGTATTGCTCTGCCTCATCAATTATCTCAACCCGCTGCTCGGCAGCGGGGTCTTGCTGTGTGGCATCTTGTCCTTCTACCCGCGGCTGGGCCGCGGGGTCGTCGTGCTCAGCAGCCCCTGTCGCTGGCTGCTCTTGGTCTTCTTCTCGCCACTCAAGGGCGGCGTCATCATGCTTCTCGGAATCTTGTTCTAAGTTCTCCTCGGTCGTGGTGGCCGGAGGAGAAGGTGGCCTCGCGTCGCGATCAGCGTCCCGCGCTTCCTGATCTGCGCGGGCCTGCTGCTCCTGCTCGGTGTCATGGGCGTCGCTGTCCATGTACCGAGCATCGTCGGAGTCGTCCCCTTTCACGGGAGAGGACGCACGCGCTCCGTCCTGCGCTGCGGCTTCATTCTCGTCGTCGAGGTAGATGAGATTATCAACGTCGATGGCGGAATTCTTCTTAGTCTTGGTGGGCGCGAAAGCGGCGTCAGCATCCAAGGGGGCCCTGGAGAAAGAAACATGTTCAGAAAAAAGAGAAGGACAGAGGAAATCGAGAAGAAGCAACGGAGTAAGAGAATTGGGAATTTGCGGCAGCAGAGGCGCATAACTGAGGAGAAAGTACTTACCCTTTACGGGTAGGGATTTTCCGTCCTTCTTTCGTCACGGTCTTCTTGGTCGTCTTCCCAGCCGTCTTCTTCTTCTTCTTGGCGGGGGGCTCCTGAGCACCGCTACCTGTCCGTTTGCGGGTAAGAGGAGCAGCGACCGAGAGCGGTTTGACGACAAGGGCTTCCTCGTCCCCGTCCTCGTCTTCCTCTTCAGCATCAGCGCCGCCTGTGAAGTTCGGAAGAAGAAAAACAACTCATAAGCAAGAGGAAATTGGGTAGCGCGGCTTGCGACCAGACAGGATGAGCTCAATTACCTTCGTCGTCATCCTCGGACCAATCACGGACAGACGCATCTACGTGATGCCTCTCCGTCTGAGCGGCATGGGGGAGGTTGAGCCTGTCCGCGGTCTCGAAGGAGACCTCGTCATCCTCCTCTCGGTCCTCCGACCAGTTGTCCTTGAAGCGTTCTATGCACTCAGCGAGCTGGCGAGCAAGGACCTGAAGAATAGAGAAATATCACAGGTTAGTCGAGTAGCATAGAGGCATCCTACTCGGCAAGGCGTGCAAACACAAAGCACATCAAGCCTAAGCAGTGCTACTCTGTGTCCTACTCGGCAAGGCGTGCAAACATAAAGCATATTAAGCCTAAGAAGTGCTACTCTGTGTCCTACTCGGCAAGGCGTGCAAACACAAAGCACATCAAGCCTAAGCAGTGCTACTCTGTGTCCTACTCGGCAAGGCGTGCAAACATAAAGCATATTAAGCCTAAGCAGTGCTACTCTGTGTCCTACTCGGCAAGGCGTGCAAACATAAAGCATATTAAGCCTAAGCAGTTCTGCTAAGTGCCCTACTCGACGCAGAGTGCAAGTACCAGACGCTGCAAGATAAGAGGGCTATCTACTCGGAACAGGCATATAAGAGATAGGAAAAGAAGTACATACCCGCTCGATTGGCTTCGTGCGGCTGTATGGGATGAAGCCATACTGCCAATTGTCTCTGAGGCCCGTGGTCATGATGGACCACGCATGAGCGGCGACATCCGCGTTGCTGAGCTCGAACGTGGTTGTCCGAGTACAGTCGCGGGGGCCGCCCATGTAGCACATGGGGTGGACGCGGCGCTGGAGCGGCAGCACCCGTTTGGAGATCCAGCAAGCGATTGGGTCGTCGCTCTTGAGCCCTTCTTCGGCCAGATAGGCGAGGCGCTCGTCCATCTGCTTCAGATTGCTGTCGATGGATGGCTTGGTCCGCCAGTTCTGCCCGGTGGGAGCTCGATTGCTCCAAGGGGGCAGATTGATTCGGTCTTCTACCTTGGCTCCCTTCGTGGCGGGGACGTTCTGCACATACAGGAACGTCCTCTGCCACTTGCGGACGGAGTCCAGTCCCTTGATGCGCGGATGGTTGGTTCCAGGGCGCTGCACCATCATGGCGCTGCCGGTCTCCATTATCCGGCTGCTGGTGTCCGCGCCGTCCTTCTTGCCCTTGCTCTGTTGGCAAAAGAAGAAATACCTGGACCAAGTCTCCGTCGTGGGGCGAACGCCCAGGAAGGCCTCGCATACCACGGCGTGGTACGAGAGGAAGACGATGGCGTTCGGAGGGAGATGGTGCATCTGAAGGCCGTAATGATCGAGGAAGGAGCGGAGGAAGTTTGACGCTGGAAGCCCGAATCCTCGCGCGAAGTGCGCGAGGAAGACGACATGCTCACCTTCCTGCGGGGCAGGGACGAGCTCATCGTCAGGTTGCCGGCAGCGAACACCGGGAGGAACTTGCCGGGTGTTCACCAGCCATTGGCAGTCCTCGGCGGTGACCTCGGATCCCGCCCAGCCGGCGCGAGCGTTGTCGTCGCGAGCCATGGCGGTGAGGAAGAAATTGGGGAAAAGATCGAGGATTTGGTGTGTGGAGAAGCTCGCGGCGGCGCAGTGAGTTGTGCGGCGGCGAGGAGCTCTGCGGCGACGGAGAAACAAGAAGGCAGAGGGGAAATTGTGAGCGGAAGAAGAAGAAGGAGTTACCGAGGGGGTATTTATACCGCTCCTCGAGTTACCGTTACGAGTTGAGGAAGTGGGATCGATCGTGGCAGTAATCGTGTGGCGTGGGGTCTGTGGGCCGGTTAGAAACGCACACATCGCAGAACGCGCGCGTAACGGCCGCATTAGATCCCACGACGAGATCGTGGGCGATTACTGCGCGTGATGGGACGTTACGAGCTGGTGGGCCCACCCCGTGAAAACTGGGCGCGTGGCCTGTCAGTTACCGGGCACCGAGGCGTCGAAGTCGTGTCCGCGTGACACGTGCCCAGTTGCAGCGCGGAAAGCCGGATTGTGCTCTGTCACGCAGAGATTCCGTTTTGAGATTTCACCAAGTCATTTTACTCGGACACAGAGAAGAGAGGTGGCCCTATTCGGAAGAGAAGAAACAAGACCAAGGGCTACTCGGAGGTTTTCACTCGGTATCTCAAGGTTCAAAGGCAAGACTGTCAAGGTTGGTTTTTAAGCTGGCAGCGCACAGTGAACGAGTTCGCAGGGCTCTACCAGCTTCGGGGACTGCTGTCGGGGGGTTACCCCCGAGTAGGGTAAAAGCAAGTGCTAAAGGCATGATCAGAGGGAATGTTTGGCCGAGTAGCCGGCTACCTGGTACTCGCTAACCGGTCGACTGCTACCCGGTCTCACACCTAGACAGCCAGAAGGATGAAACAAGAGAGTTATGCTCCTCTGAATTGAAGAGCTGGTCCGAGTAGAAATGGCGGGAACCTACTCGGGCCAGAAGTCAAAGGAGCCGTTCTGACACCGAATCCCGCGTATCCCGGGTCCGTACTTGGCACTGTTCACAGCACTGTTCATCTGGGGACGGCGTGCCTGACAGCGACAGTGTGTCAGCAGGGCGTCGCAGGATAGGGGGACCTACTCTGTGTTCGCCACAGTGATAACAGACTGAACACTTGATTTTTCCCAACGACTTTCCGCACCGAGACAAATCTAGAAGCCAAAGCTGTCAGCGGGAACTCGGAAGAAGGACGGTGTGCACACAATGTCGACACCTGTTTGTATTTGGCTGTATCCGGCTGGGCACCGAGTATATAAGGTGCCCTGCCCCCTCCTGCGTGAGGGATGCTGACCTAGAGCGATCACTACGTAGAGATTCTTGACATAGTTCATCCCGTAGAGAGAAGAGGGGCTACTCGGTAGCAAGAACCATTGTGTTGTGGCTACTCGGTGAGACATCAGAATACAGAGAGAAAGGCAGGAGTAGGGGTTTTACCTCCTCACGAGGGCCCTGAACCTGGGTAGATCGTGTTGTTTGCAGTGCTAGTTTCATCCTTCACGCGTCTACTCGTCGCGTGATCCCTCCCCGAGCGCCTCCAGCGTCCTTCGTCCCCACATCTTTAGCCATCCTATGGCATCTGCCGTGACACCACCACGACATTCCCTCCCCTCGCCCCCACTCGCCTCCAGCCGCCGCCGCCGCCTCCGAGACTTCCGGGAGGCACCTTCGCCTCCCCTCCTCGTCATCTACTTATCTTTTGCGGATCAAGAGACCGCACGTCCGTTCCTGTTCATGGATCCCGGTATGTGCACGTTTTCTCCGCAATTTTGGATTGATTAGATGCGTTGTTCTCCTATCTAGTGTTCCTCATGGTATAGCACGGTTCTTTGTTCACACACGTATCACCTATCCTCTAGGATTCATCTTTGTACTAGATTCCTCATTCTAGATTCGTTCCAGGCCCAGATTCAGATCTGGATTCGAAAATTTCGCAGACCTGAAATTTCCGCCACAGGACCGGAATTTCCGCCCCCCCCCCCCGGAAATTTCCCTGAGGCCGGAATTTCCGCCCTGCGGAATTTCCGCATCCATGACCGGAATTTCCGGCCTGTACTGAATCTCAAAAAGACATCTCCTTGCTTCATTTTCTCAAGTCGTGAGCCCCCGTTTTTTATTCTTGTTTGGTTTTTCTTTGCATCTTTTCTGCTTTCCTCGCAGATGGTTCAAGCTCTAGGCCCGGCAAGCTGCTCAGTACCCGCAAGCGCCTCCGCCACCTGACAGAAAATGAAGAGGGGACTTATGTTGAGGATAATGAGACTCGCCGGCGTGCGAGGGATGCTGAGAGAGATTATGAGCGTCAACGTGATGCTGACAGGGCTGCCCGCAAGGCCGGCAGGAAGCAAGGCAAGGCCACTCTCAACGTGGGCACCATGTCCATTCTGGAGTTCAAGGCATGGAGGTCCACGGCATGGTACACAGAGGGTCCTCAGGACCCCACCATTGATTCATGCTTTTGGCATGTTGAGCAGGAGACCCTATTCAAGCAGGTGTACACTGTGATGACCAAGCCCGTGTGCCCCATGAAGGTGATCAACTTTGCTCATCTGGCTGCCAACCCCTCCTACTTCAACAACTCTGTTCAGCTAGCTGAGGTTCTTGGTCTGCGTCCGCTTATGGAGACTAGATGCTCCTACAATACCACATTCATTCAGCAGTTCTATGCCACACTTATCATTGATGATTCTGAAGAGATTGGGATGTCCTGGATGTCTGGCCCTCACTTGCTCACAGCCAACTTCCATGACTTTGCTTCTGATCTTGGGTATCCTTTTTCTGGACTCAACACTCCCCAGGGTCACCGCATGCATATTCACGGGGTTGAGTATGAGAAGAACAAGCTGGCTGAGTTGTATGGCTCCACATGTGTGATTGGCTCGGCCAAAGGGCTGTATCCCATATATGACATCCTGCTGCGCATGTTCCGGGAGTCTATTGCCCCAAGTGGTGGCAATAATGATGCTATTCGTGGTGGCTTGGTCAACCTCATGCACCACGCCTTCTTGACCTTCACTGAGAGCGACATGACTGACATGGAGGCCCACAAGATTGATGTGATGGATTTCATCTTCAATCAGATCCACTTTGCTCTCTTCCACCGCAAAGTGCCTCCATATGCTCCCTATATTATGAAGCTCATCAAGGCCCGCTGTCCCGCAGCACTCCGTGAGGGCCTGGAGCTTGACTGTGAGGAGCACAAGGACGTCACCCTATACAAGAAGGCTGCCCACACTCAGCAGGCTGCACATGATGTGGGTGCCACAAGTCAAGGCCACCGTGATCCTCGCATGCGTCCTCCTCCTCCTGGCAAGAAGAAGCGCTCTTGGCTTGTTCACGCAATTGAGAAGGTGCTGTGCATGAATGTGTGCCTCCACAAGGAGAACTACAGCGCCTATGTGGAGCGCCGCAGCATCCTCGAGAACCAGCATCACATCATGACTGCTCTTGGTGCTCCCAATGTGCCACCACTTCCTCCTCCCAGGATTGCTTACAAGAACTGGAACAACCGCGACGTTGACTGGGACATCGGTGTGGATGATGATGAGGACATGGAGGATGTCACCTAGGATGAAGCAGAAGAGGACACCCAGGCCTAGAGTTTGCTCCATGGGACGTAGCTCTCTCTTTTCTCTTTTTGGTATCCTGATGCCAAAGGGGGAGAAGATCTAGATGATCGCGGGCATTTGCTTGGGAGGGTTTCGTTCTTCATTTGCCTTTTTATCGTTTCATGCGTCTTTTCGAATTTCGTTCTATCGTACTCATTATTCGTTGGTGAACTATTATTATTAGGAGGCATGTCTCCTATATATGCTATCTGTGTTGTTTTCTTATCTTGCATTGTTAGTTTACTTCCCCGCAAATACCCGTGTTGTCATCATTCACCAAAAAGGAAGAGATTGAAAGCTCATGATCCCTCTAATGATTTTGGTGATGATGATAACACGGATATATCCTATCTAACAATGTTGTTTAGACTGTGCAGCTAATATCTCAGATGATCATTGTTATATTCTCATCAAAAGATCAAAGAGAAGAACTATATTCTGGAATTACTGCCACCGGATTTTTCAGTATGCAGGCCGGAAATTCCGGAACTTAAAGGGCGGATTATCCGGCCCCCACACCGGAATTTTCCGGCCCCCTTCCTGGCATTCACGAAAACGACTAAGTATTTTTCTGCCCGCGCACAGAAGCCAGGGCGGAAATTTGCCCCGGAAATTTCCGGTGCAAAAATCCGGCCCTCTGGGACTTAGCAGAAATTGGATCATTACAAGTTGCCCGCGCACAGAGATGGGTGCGGAAATTCTGTCCGGAAATTTCCGGGCCCGGACATTCCAATTATCCGCCCCCCGGATATTTCAACATTCCGGTCATCAAGTCCTTAGCAATTTTTTCATCATTGGTTGATGCCCGCGCACAGAAGGTGGGGCGGAAATTTGCCCCGGAAATTTCCGGAGCAAATATCCGGCCCCTGGTCCTTAGCAGTTTTTCATCAACAAGTTGATGCCTGCGCACAGAGATGGGGGCGGAGTATTGGGGCGGAAATTTCCGCCCCCGGATATTTCAATTATCCGCCCCCCGGAGTATTCAAATTTTCGGCCAAAGTACACCGGAAATTTCCGGTCTTTACACCGGAATATTCCGGTCCCGCAGGACTGCAACGGTCAGAATTTGGAGGAGCCTATAAATAGTTGTCTTCTTCCTCTAGATAGGTAGCTCGTCCATTCCTCTCTCTCCTCCATTGTTGTAGAGCTCAAAACGCCCCGGTCTCCTCCTCCAACCAAACTCGATGCCCTTCAAGGATCTCATGGAGGAGGACTAGATCTACCTTTCCACCAAGCCAAAACGTGTGTACCCACACCACAACTCTTGGGATCTTGTAATCTCTTGGTTGCTTTGTCATCCAAGGGAAACCCTAGTGCTTGTAGTTTCCACCTTGTAGCAAGAAGCTTCGATTGTTGAGAGCCTCCATCTCACTTGTGGAGTAGCCTCAACCCCTTGTAAAGGTTTGGTCAACTCCTTCAAGTCGACCTCATAGTGGAAACGAGAATCTCCCTCACCGGAGAAGCTCAAGGAGAACAAGGTCTGCACATCCGTGCTATTGAGGAGCGCCTAGGTGGCTCCCCACCTCTCCAACGTAGACGTACTTCTTTTAAGAAGGAACTACGGGAAACATATCCTTGTCTCCGTGTTTTTCACTTGTTGTTATCTTGTACCGTTCCTTTATTTCCGCTGCTACTTGCTACGTACCACCTAGGGTGTTCACTTAGTTGCACATTTAGGTAATCAAGCATTTACTTTCTTAAAGCCCCCACAAGTGAAAAAGAAGTAAAATTTGTAGGTCACCTATTCACCCCCCCTCTAGTTGACCATATTGCACTTTCACACGTTGCTGCTGAAGCAGTGTGCACCCTGCCATCTCTGCTGCATCAACCTCCAGAAGTGCCTTTTCCTCCTACTGGTCAATTCAACCTTGGTTTCTTTTTTGGGGGAAAATTTGCTGCTGCACTCTTTACACCTTGCGCTTGGGGTCTCCCAACGAGCGTGTGTCTACACTCCATCAGGGCACACAACAATTTACTTTGTTTTTTAGGTTTCCAAGAGGAGGATAAGAACATAAATCTTTCACTACTGGTTCCCCGAGAGTTCGAAATAAACCCTCAAGTCATCCCTCGTGGGGAAAATAGCCTTTCCTATACTATACTATTCACTCTGCACTTGGAGTCTCAACCTAACCCATATTGTTTTGACGCATGTAACTACGTCATCGGGTATCACATACTAAGAAATTGGATTGGTTATTTCAAAATTGACTTTGAAAAGGTATATGATAAAGTGAATTGGTCGTTTCTTCACCAAACACTGAGAATGAAAGGGTCCTCGGATGAATGGTGTGCCTTGATCCATAATTTTTTGTCTGGAGGTAGTGTCGCTGTAAAAGTAAATGACGAAGTTGGACGATACTTCCAAACGCATAAAGGATTAAGGCAAGGTGATCTTGTATCGCCTATATTATTTAATATTGTGGCAGATATGTTAGCAATCATGATAGAATGAACAAAAGAAAGCGGTCACATTGAAGGAGCGGTACCACATCTTGTGGATGACGGTCTATCAATCCTTCAATATGCAGACGATACAATTCTTTTTATGGAACATGACTTAGAAAATGCTGAAATCTGAAATTAATTTTATCGGTATTCGAACAACTTTCCGGGTTAAAAAATAAATTTCCATAAGAGTGATTTGTTATGTTTTGGCGAGGCTCGGGATGCAGTTGCTCAGTATGTCCAGTTGTTTGGCTGTGAGCAAGGTCAATTTCCTATTAAGTATTTGGGAATACCAATACATTATAGAATATTGACTAATGCATAATGGAAGCACGTTGAAGAACGTCTGCAACAAAGACTAGCAAGATGGAAAGACAAATTACTATCCCTCGGTGGAAGATTAGTACTCATAAACTCGGTACTAACTAATATGGTACCGTATAAGATATTATTCTTTCAATTACCTAAAGGAGTCTTTAAAAAACTGTATTATTTCCCATCGATATTCTTTTGACAAGGGGATAGTGTGAAAAAGAAATATCGACCGGCTAGATGGGATGTGGTTTGTCGACCAAAAGACCAGCCAGGTTGGGTATTCACGACCTTCAGGTCAAGAACTCAGCTCTACTAGGTAAATGGCTTTTCAAGCTGCTTAGCGAAGGCGGAGTCTGGCACACACTCCTAAAACGTAGATACATTGGCACAAAAGCGCTTTCTCAGCTTACTTGGAAACCGGGAGATTCACATTTTTGGGCTGTCCTGATGGCGACTAAGAGACATTTCGTTCGCTTCGGGGTATTTAATATCAAGCATGGATCGGAGATACGGTTCTGGGAGGATAAATAGTTAGCTAATACCACTCTTCAAGAACAATATTCGGCCTTATACAATATTGTTCGTCATAAGGGTGACACGTTGGCTACGATCATGCAGTCAGTTCGACCTAATATGACGTTCAACGTAACTTAATTGGGCCAAGACTTCAGTCTTGGAATGCCTTGATGGAGCGGTTGGCAACAATCAAACTATCTCAAAGTACTGACGAGTTTCGATGGAAGTTAACCCGGAACGGAAAGTTTTCGGTTGATTCCATGTATAGGGCAATGGTCCATTCAGAAACCCTAGTTGATAATAATAAAAAGATATGTCAAATGAAGGTTCCACTAAAGCTGAAAATATCTGCATGGTACCTTCAGGAAGGTGTCATATTGACCAAGAATAATATTGTCAAGCGTAATTGACATGGGAGTACGAAGTGTGTTTCTTGTCATCACGACGAGACAATTAAACACTTATTCTTTGAGTGCATGTTTGTACGCTCTATTTAATCTGCTATCCAAATGGCTTTGAACCTATATCCACCCACATTTGTTGCTAACATTTTTGCCAACTGGATAAATGGGATTGATAGTAGGGTCAAAACATTTTTAGGGCAGGAGCGCTAGCCGTTATATGGTCGCTCTATCTAAGTAGGAATGACAAGATTTTTAATGATAAAAACTTCTCTCCTTTACAGGTTATGTTCCGATGCATATATATTCTCCATTCGTGGTCCATATTACAACGGGCGGAGTTTCGAGATCTTTTTATGGAGGCTTGTGGACGACTGGAAAAGTGGCGAGGGATATTTTTATCCCACATGGATGACCGCTTGATCTCAGGATTGGACTTCCATAGGCGACGACTTTCGATTATTGTAATGCTTAAACTCTTTTAAGTAATAAAATCCCTTTATAAAAAAAGTAAATATAGGACGCCTATGTTTGTCTGAATCACAGACACAACATGGAGATTGATTTTCGATCGTATCATGCGGAATCGATCGGAGGGTTTCAATGCTCTTGTCGCACGTCCATGTAAGAATATATGCGCGAGTGGGGATCAAACCATGGACGAAGGTATCAAACTCTGTACTAATTAACTTATCCATCATGTACTGATAAAGTTGTCAACTTAGTACTAATAAAGTTATCCACCCAGTAATGATGAAGCTACCCACCCATTTAGCTTATGTGCGGGCGCGATTGTGGGATTTTTCGAGTATAGGTTCCGACGGGTCGGCTCGCGAGCCTGGGAAAAAAGGAAAGAAAAGAGTGCGCGGTGCGCAGCTAGGATTCAAACTTAGATCTCACAGGAGTAGACGCGGGAGGATTGCCACTGCATTAGGTTCATGTTCTTGTCATAATACCGGTCTGACTAAATAAGAGGGATGTTTTAGGTATGCTTTAGAGATTGCACGAGGCAACGTATGGTGCAGTGTGTATAGAAAACAAAAGGCATGTAACAAAGCTGCAGGGGAGGATCGGAGCGGATGGGACGGATTGGCCGGAGAGAATCTGAGTAGACGTACCGGGGTGGCCGGAGCAAAACAGAGTGTTCGGGGCGGAGCTAGTGCAGAGTGGCGGTGTGGGTGCGGGTGACGACCAACGATGGCGGCAGCATATCGCTCCTACCCTGGCGGTGTGAACAATCACAAAAAAATAGTTAACGGCTTTGTTGCTTGGCACTTAGACTTCATGCGGATACTATCATATTAGCTATCTTGGTCGATGGTGTTGGAAATGTTCTTGTGGTCCTTTGTGTTCTTATTTGAGTGGGGTTCTTTCTGAAGGAGCAGAGAAGGAAGGACCTTGTCACATAGGAAGATCGATCTGACTAGCATGGGCTTGGCGGCGGCCTGGCGTAGGATGATATGTTGCAAACGTGTCAATAATTTTTTATGCTCCATGCTTGTTTTCTACCCAATACCTTTTGTTTTTCACATGTTTTCTTTTCTTTTCCTTTGTTTTACGGATGTTTTCACAAACTAACCTATTATCAAGATGCCCCAGGCCAGTTGTTGTTTTCTGCTGTTTTTCTATTTCAGAAAAGTTCAGAAGGAAATATTCTCGGAAACGGCTGAAAATCCACGGAGATCAATTTTTACCCGGAAAAAAGACGAAGTCCAAAGGGGAGCCAGAGGGGGCCATGGCGCCACAAGGGGGCACTAGGCATGGCCTGCTTCTAGGCTGCGCCAAGTGGGCCCTGAGGGCTATGGCCACCGCCTCAAGTCCCCCCTTTACCTTATAACTGTATTTTACCCTAAAAATCACGGGGACTGAGATATTTTCCACACAACATACAGAGAGGCGTCGTCACCTCGAAAGTCCAATCTAGGGCTTCTAGCGACCTGCTCCGGCACCCTGCCGGAGAGGGGGGCGTCACCGGAGGCCTCTACATCGCCTTCGGACAGATGTGCGAGTAGTTCATTTTGGGACTACGGGTCCATAACATTAGCTAAATGGTTGTTCTCTGTCCTATGTATCCATATTTAAAGTCTCGCGAGCTGCCTCACATGATCGAGGCCACCGTTATGTAATTGTGCATAATGTGTTTGCTGAGATCCGATGAAACATGAGATTATGATTGTTTTGTTCATGTCAATCTGAGATGCTTCACTTATGTCTGTAGAGAGTTTTAATCTTGTCTTGCAATGCTCTTCGTTGTTTATGATTATCTTGTCCACATAGTTGTTTTCACCTCCAAGAGAGGGTTTATATGCTAGATTGTGGGTGTATATCCTTTTTGCCTGCACTCGAGTGACAGAAACGTGCGGGGGGGGGGGGGGAGGGGGAGGATGTGTTATTGCCACTAGGGAGAAAACAACGGTGCTCTTGTCTTTGGATGGCAAACAATTCTTAAATTACGTATTGATCTTAATGCACTTGTCTGTTGCGCACATAGTAATCACTTCGTGGCTGCAACTTAATACCAAGAGATTTGCTGGATAACTTTCTTGAGGTGGATATTTAGATATGGATGGATGCTGGATAGCGGTCCATATACCTTGACGTAATGCCTACAATGTTAGAACTCATGAACTTTATCTCGTCATAATAGTACTGTTATATGTCATGATTTGTCAATTGCACAGCTGTAATTTGTTCACCCAATATGTTTGTTTTCTTTGGAGAGACACCACTAGTGAACCTATGCCCCCTGCTCCTATTTTCCTCATATGCAAACCTTCTTTTAAACACTTTCATAATTATTTTCTTGTTGTCCCGTTTTTACTTTTATTGTTTTCCAAGACTCTATATGTTTGATTCTCCTGTTTTCAGCAAGACCGGAAGATTGAAAACCTTTCGGAAAGTTGGGTAAAGAGAGAGTTTTTGTTTGTGTGAAGGTTCCACGCCTCGTCAACGTCAGTATTTTCTGGCACTGTTGATAGGGAATCCTTCTTCAAGACTACGAAGTCCTACGGGTTCAATGACTATGGTTCTTTACTAGAGGGAAAACTTACTCTAGACGGCATCATACCTTCCGCTTGGGGTCTCCCAACGAGCGTGTGATCACGTCCACATCAAGTATATTTTCTGGCGCAGTTGCTGGGGATTTCTAGCTTGCTGCAAGGGGGGTCTCACACTTTCACTCTCTTCCTTTTGTTTTGTTCTTGCTTAGTTTACTTTTTTTTTCTTGTTTTGTGTTTATAAACCCCCCCCCCCCCCCAAAAAAATAGTTCTTTAGTTCGTAGTCTTTTATTTTTAGTTATCTTGCTTTTATGACTACCAATGGTTAATTTCTTTGAAACTAGATCTTATTGGCAATGTGGGTTCACGGGAGAACAACAATACTATAAAGAATAGCGCTTGTCTCAAAAAGGGGAACACTTATGGATAATTAAAAATAAAATGTATAGCTACGCTAGAAACTTGCGCTCTATATATGATGTTTCTCATTGTTGTGATAAAACTTGTTGCTATATGGGTTTTAAACACCTTCCATTCAATTGTGCTAGTAATCCTATTGCCAGCATATCCTCTTATGTTATGGGAAAATATGATGTTTATGATGTTGAACAAATTGAAGAATTTATTATTTGGAAAAGTGCTATTGAAACTGCCTCTTGCTTGAAAATTATGATGATGCTCCTCACAAACCAGAGATTATTTCTATACTTAAATTTTGCTGTGAAAATTACCAAAATGAAAATGATTATATTATGAGATATCTTAAAACTTATGATTTCCCAAGGGAAGATACTAATGCCTTGCAGGAGCCTATGGAAGAAGAAATTGCTGAAACTGAAAGCTCATTGGATGAAAAAGAGGAGGAGAGTGATGATCAAAAGGAGAAAGAATGGAGTAGCTACTCGTGTATGTCTTCTAACGAGAGTAACTCTTTAACTTATACACTATTTGATTGCCCTCCGTGCTTGCCAAAGGATTATGAGTGCTATATTGATGAATGTAATGATCCTATTGATTCTTTTGAAATATCTTTTTGATGAAATTAATATTTGCTATACTTGTGACCTTGATGCTTCTATGAATGAAACTTGTGAGAATGATTTTGCTACTATTGATAATCCTTGCTACTTTGATAAATCTTATGATAATCCTCTATTTATTCCAACCATTAATATGCATGATAATGAGGATTTTTTTTTGGAAAATTTATATGATAATGCTCTAGATGATGGTCCTATGTTACTAGATGATTAGGGGTATTAAAACTAAGCCAAAACCGAGCTCTCTCACGCCACCCTCCCGACTTGGAGATTTTCAGCCGTTGGATCTCCGTAGCTTTGCGTTGCTAGACATTAGATCAACATTGATTCCCACATTGGCCCATAAACATCCACTAGGATGCTAATCCGGGTATCAAATTAGAAGCTTGTGGTTCACTGGGCCAGAAAATGTCTAAAGGCTAGCTAAGCAATCGATTTGGAAAAAGCAAAAACTGTTGACCATAGAGCCACAGAAGGGAGCGGAAGGGATCGATGAGATGACCGATGATAGCGAGCCAGGAGTCGGCGAGTGATCCAGGATGACCTAAGGGCGACATAGGTTGCAGCAGGTCTAGAGCAACCCAGGCCAGGGCGATGCAGAGTCGGGAGCGACCCAGCCATGGGCGATTCAGGTACCGACCACATGCGCCCCATTGAAAGGGGCAGCCACCCTCTGACTCGGACGTCGGGAGCTGGTGCGTCGAGCGAACGATCCGTTGCTCGTCATTAACGTTCATGGGCTGTAAATTTTCAGTTCCGACAAACTCCCTAATGGCAGCCATGGTGGCCACATTACCGGCGGCGATTGATTACGGTACGTAACTGCAGTACATCTCCTGCCCTATAAATCTATTACCTCAATTCTCCTCATACCAATTCCTCCCTACCGCTTCCAATCGACGAAAGTTTGCAGGCCCAATGGTGTGCTGCTAGGTTGACTCTCCATTGTGCGAAATGCCCATTTTCCATTACGTCCTCAAATGCTTTGTCACAGTTCCTAAAACCGGAAATCTATTGTTTTGTAGGTTCTGTTCATCCTGATACTGGTATTTTCGTTCCATTGAAGCTTGGAGTTTGGTGGAATTCTTCACCTCTCACTATTAGCAATGGCTGCCGGCCAGGTGAGTTCTCGGATTACCCGAGTTCTTAGATTACATCATCTATTTATTTCATATCATGTGTCCTGCTTATAACGTTTCAATTTGGTATACGAATTGGTAGACCTAGATTCAGTAGGGATATTCAATGAAATCCGATGGTAGCTGCTCTTCCCCGTGAACGCCATTCTTCAATCCATCCGCCGCGATATACTGCCCATGACCAGGAGACGATCTACAGGATTCTAGGCCACATGACATGGTAAAAGTTAAAACACGATCTTTCCACAATCGTCTTCTCAGATTTGGTAATAAATTTTACTCACTCGCTAATTCATTCACATCTGGAGGAGTTTAGTTTTCATGGGACAATAACTTCCATTATTTAAACATCCGAAGTAGTTTAGTTTTCATGAGGTAGAAATTCGGTCTTTTAATGAAGATTATGATACGAATGTATGGCTTACAAACTGTATTCCTCTTGGATCTGACATCGTGGATTGGCTTAATTTTGCCACTTGATTGACTTAGACAGCTTACTGAATATATTCGTTTTTTTCTAGCCATAGGTTGAAAGATGAATTCATCTGGTTTGGAGGATTTCGCTTCCAACACCAAAGGGCTACTAAGATAAACCGTTAGGGAATCATTTACTATATTAAATAATATGAGCATTTGGAAACATGAGGTGACTAAATTCCCATTCAAATAGATACTTGGTGCGTTGATGTGATAATTTGGTCTTAAAATTCAAATAGATACCCTTATTCTAAGAATTATGCTCTCCTGCTCATTGCTATTTCTTCGATAGGATTCTTCAATCTGCGTTGGCCAAGCTGGAATTTAAACATCATGGCATTTTCAAAATACAAGTACCTGATAGTTAGTTATCTGAATCACGTGCTGATGCGAGGATGTTTGATGAATTTTCCCTCTCGGAACTGAGCCTTTGGTGACTTATGAAATATTGATTATGGGGTGTTTCCTTCATCTATTGCAAATAAAAAATTAGAAGCTCCTCTCTTTTGATTTTCACCTAGTATATCGTCATCTCAACATTCTTTGTGAGATGCATAATCTGATGATGAGACCATACAACGCGCTACTCCCTATTAGAAAAATTGTATCGATGTTGATAGCTGCTAGCTGCATATTTTTCGTATCCTATTTTGACGCTCGGATACTATGTAGGCTGAGTGTTGAACTTCATACTCATATTCAGATTTAGACATTAATAGAAAATAGATAAAAGTCCCCCTTTCAATTGGCCAATAATAAAAGTCCTCTTTGAACTGACTAATATGTAAATTACTGTCGATCATTATATAAAAAGACGGGCGTGGCAACGCGTGCCATCATGATCTAGTATGAATTATAATGGTACTGAAAATGGGATTGGAGAGGTCTAGAATTTAGCTAGAAGGAGTCCAATACCTTCGGAGAGTGATCAATCATCTTGTTACAATATTGTGAAAAATGGGTTTGGAGAGGTCATGATTTTAGTTAATTTTGATCCCGCTATATTGGAGCTTGATATGAATTATATGCTTGTAGATCATGAAAAACATGCTTTGTATGATATTTATATTGTTGAGTTTGCTCATGATGCTACTGAAAATTATTATGAAAGAGAAAAATATGGTTGTAGGAATTTTCATGTTATTAAAACACCTCTCTTTATGTTGAAAGTTTTGAAGTCATTCTCGTTTCACCTTCCTATGCTTGGTACTTCGAGCTTCTTTGATTTATTCTTGATGCTCAATTTTGCTTCAATTCTTATTTCTCACATGAGTATCTTTTGAAAATACTAAGCCCATCTTAAAGACGTTAAAGAAAAGCGCTTGTGAGAGGCAACCCATGTCGAGACTTCGTAGTTAGGATCATGGATGGGGGTATCATAAGCCTACTGGTAGAACCGCGGAGGGACGTGGAAGAACTGTAAAAGAGAACACGGTTTTACCCAGGTTTGGTACGTCGCAACTAAGGCGGCGTTCCTGCTCATGCAATCTCACTAAAATCAGAGCTAGAGCCTAAAGTATATAGAGTACAATTGTGAGTATAGTTTCGCTAACTCGGCGAGGATGAACTTCCCGGCGAGTTGGCTTCTAGCTAACTTGTGATCTGATTATTTCTTTCGCTCCCGTCCGACTTTATATAGATAGCCTTACTAGGGCTTACAAGAAGGAAACATGGAAGACTACGGAAAGTATCTAACTTGGAAAGTAAGGAATCTGGCTTCTTCTCCAAGTCGCACCATGTTTGGGCCGTGGTCCGGGTTCTTCTAGAATCCGGCTTCCCGCGCGTCAGCTTACTGGGCCGCCCAATGAACTCCGTTCTATTGCCTGTGGGCCACCCTGGTAATCCGGCCTTCGGCCAATGGCGGATACACCCCTATTTGGCATATATCTGACAGTAGCCCCCAAGAAGGACTAAGACTTCGTTTTGCTTCTCCTTGTGGATTTGTATTCTTTTCACGAATGTCGGCATTTTGTCTTGATTCTTCTTTCAACAAAAATCTTTAATGCCAAACTCGGATTTACCAAAATATGGCATTTCTTCCATGAGTCTTCGCGGAAAAAGGAAATTGTGACGTAAGCGATGAAATCGTGCTTACGTCACAGACGTCTGCTTTCAGTCAAAAGACTGAAACCGTATCTCTGATATATTTTCGCGAGAAATGAGGAGATAGCCATTATCACCCCGTCCCCCGTTTCCCGGGTTTTCCGGCGAAACACGTGTTAGTCATCCAACGGCTATAATAGCCGTTGGGGCGAATCTCGACACAAAATGGCTATAAATAGCCACCTCGAGCCCTCCGGTTCTCCTTCCGCACCCTTTTCCACCTTGAGCCTTCCAGAGCACACTGCGCACTTCATAGTTTCAAGAGAGAGAAAGAGAAGAACGAACCGAACGCAAGCCCTCACCGAAGAACGAAGACATCGGTGGAGAATGTTCTATCTCACGGCAGCGCCTCCAAAACATGGCCACCGGAAGCTCCGTGCGCGCATCCGAGATCGCCGTCGACCTCGACCTGTGGTTGAGGATATCTCCACCTCTACTCCTCTGGTGCCTCCGAGCTCCACTTTGGACGCCCGGAAACCACCGAGAGCGCACCGGCGGGCGGGGATTTCTATCCCCGCAGCCAGAACCACGCCGTCATCGTCTGCGACTCCTCCTCCTCCTCCTCCCGTCCTTGAAACTGAGGAAGGAGAATCTTCCGCCCGCGGTGGCGAAACCGCGACAGTCGTCACCGCCACCGGAGGCGAAGACAAAGAGGGTAACTCGGGAAATTGGAGCCAGTGCAACGTCGCACTGGCTCTACTCAGCTCTCTGGAGAAGGACGACATCATTGCCAAAGACAAATAGCAGATGGATGACAAAGAGTCGGAGCCATCTCCAAAAGACGGGGAAAGGGTCATTTTTGCCTCCCATCTCATCTGAGGTATGGGGTTTCCGCCTTCTGCCTTCTTTCTCCAAGTTCTCGACCACGGGTTCAATCCCACAACTTGCCACCCAATTCTATTCTATATATAGCCGGCTTCCAGGCTCTATTCGAGGGTTATCTAGGGATAGAACCCCGATTAGATTTCTTCCAGTACTGCTTTAAAGTAAAGTGCAATACCACCGACAATATTCTTCCCACTTGTGGGACCATCTCTTTCCACCTCCGTAGGTTTAGGGAGGAAGGGTTTCCCAAGATCAAAACCTCCGAGTCCATCAAATTCTAGATGGGATCGGTTTTCTATCACTCGGACGTTCCCTATTTTGGAAAGGAGACGAGAATTCCGACTTTGAACAATTCCGCTGCCACGCCCAGAGATAACTGGGCGTTGGAAATAGTCCAGGTTCTGCTTCCATACCTGCTGCGAATCAAAAGGCGGATAGCGAAACTCGTCACTTCTTCTCCTCCTCTGACCGACATGGACACAGTCCTTTGCTGGCTCGGAAGGAGGATTCAACCTCTTGCACACCACGGCGGCCAGCTTCTCTACGAGTACTCGGGCCCGGACGATGCAATGAGGGTGACAAAGACCTCTTTGTCAAAAAAGGATTTTAAGAAGCACGTCAATCATTTGGTAGCCACTCGTGATCAATACGAGGAGAGCTTTCCAATGTTCAACGCCGAGAACCCCCTGCAAAGGTATGCTTTTAATTTCCGTCTTTTGGGAAGTTTTCTCGAATTTCATCTTCCTCGAACTTTTTCTTTCTCGGATGATTTTTCTTATACGGGTTTCATTTCTTTGCAGCTTGCTGATCTCACAAAAGACTAGCTTGTTTCTGAAGCTAAAGTGGCAGAGCTAAAAGCCCGCTTTTTGGTATCCGGAGGGCGAAAGCGCAAGAAGATCTCTTCAAGCCAGGAAGTGATCGATATTGACGGAGTTCCCGCCGCCACCTCCAGGTAAGACTCGGATTTTTTCTTTTGCAAACTTTTCCTCAACTCCTTTTTCTCGGATTTTTTGATCCCGGATCTATCTTTTCTCTTTCAGCCTTGCTCCTGTTCCTTTGAAGGGAAAAGGCATGAAGAGACTCAAGGCTGTTACTCTTAGAGGGCCTCGGCCTTCCCCCGCTACTGCCCTAGATACTCTGGTGGTAGGTAACAAAGAAAACTTGGCTGCTCAAGAGGATGCCATATTCCCTCTTCTGAGCCAATCCGGCCAGCCTCATGCACCTGCTACGGACGCGCGCGAAAGGGCGAAAAATGAAGAAGGCAGACCTTCGCTCCTCAGCAGCCCGAGCCAATTCCCACTTTTGACGCCAAGTTCAAGGTAATGCAGGAAGCTTGCTTTGATGACCACGGGTACATACATCCGTGGGCAAAGAAGCAGTTCGCTCGACCCCCTTGATTCGTCCTTGGCCAAAAGGTGAATTAATTGTCAGGAATAATTACGTGTTTTCACCTCGGCAGGTTATCCAAGACGTAATCCACCATTTGGGGATTTCATTCTCAGAGCACTCCAAGAGTTCACCGAGATGCTTCAAGGGCTGTCAAAAGTTAGCCAGGTAATATCTCTAGCCCCCAACTATTAAGACAAAAGCATACATTTTTGTTTTTAATACTTTTTAACTTAGCCTGCTTATTGTTCTTTAACAATGCTTTTCCCTTGTATGCTTTCAGCAAACTGCCAAAACCATAAACGTGGAAGTTTTTGACAAACTTACCATCAAGAACCAGGAGGTGAGATACCTTCTCGGCATTCTGAATGACAAAGACTCTCAAATTTCCGAGATTCAGAACCAGCTAAAGGAGAAAAATGGTAAGTATCTTTACCCTTCCCTTGCTTTCTATTTCTGAACTTCCGGATTTTCCTTAAGTACTCATTCCGAGTTAACCTTTTACTTCTCTTCTTTTTAGCCTTTTTGGCCAAGGCCAAGAAGATTGCTGAGGATGCCGGCAATGTCGAGAACCTTTGCAAGGAAAATTTGGAACTTTACAAGATGAATGTAAAGCTTCAGAAAGACTTGGAGGAAAGCCAACTCACTTTGGGCTTGTCCGAGTCTCGGGCTTCTTCGCAAGCCGAGAAGGATAGGAGGACCATCCAAGACCTCGAGACTGCCCTCCATCAACGCCTTGAAGAAGGCGCTGAAATGGACAAGATACTTGGTAAGATTTTGGTCTTGTACCAAGTTTTACTTTTGTTTTACATAATGCATTCTTTTTCCATTTTAGTTTTCTAATATCCTCTGATTTATATTAACAAAGTGAAATCCTCTTATCACTCAGATCGATCGCATCCGAGCTTTCGAGACGTACGTTACCGAGCTGAAGAATGCTGGAATGTTACTTATCAATAGGTGCATTCCGGATAAGCTGGCGAGTTCTCGGAAGCTAGCAGGCTCCCGGAAGCTTTTGCGGAGGTTGTAAACCAACACAAAAGCTGGCTAAAATCTTTCGCTCGCGGTGGTGTACGCATGGCCTTAGGGCTAATGAAACACCACCACCAAGTCTTGGCGCATCGCCACCGGTGTTCCGTAAGGATACACCGAGACACAAATAGTGGAAATATTCAAGTCTATCAAGGGGCATGCCTCAAAGATACCTCGGAGGGTCTCTACCTTGACATTCTACCCGGAGGAAGAAATTCCATCAATTTCGGAGAATCCGAGCGATAGCGACGAGGATGACGACAATGACTTCATGGACGCCGCTTGAGCCTACGAAGCCATTAGCCAAACATGGTGCATTACTATTCTTATAATGTAAAACTCAATTGTAATGCATTCTATCTTTTGTATGAACAAGTTTCTATCCTTTGAAGTAAAATTCAGCTTTGCAAGTTTTCGGAGTTTTAATTCCTTTTCTTCTAAGTTCTCTGGTTTGTATGACTTAACTTTCCTTAGTGTTAAATTGATTCCGAAAGTATGCAATATTCACGCCAAGTGATCTGGTTAAGAAACCAATCAGTCGAAACTTGGAATCATGGTTTATACTTTGGCACTTTACTTACTAAATAAAGTGACCCAACACAAGAAAAAATCCGATAATACTTTAGGAATAATAAGGAATTTAAATGTATGAACTCCAAGTACGTAGGCACAATCTGGCGTTCTGTAGCCTCCTTAGGCCAAAAGCATTCAGTTTTATAACTCCGAGCATGCAGGCAAAATTCGGGTTAACATTGAAGCAAATTAAAAGATCATTGGGAAATAGAAAAGATGGAACATGCTTTGAAAAATAGAGACAAAACAAACAATTTGCATGGATTTCCGACAACTTTATTTCACGATCTCAATGATGTTTACATAGAATTGAGCTAAGTGTAGAAGGGATGTAACTGCTGGATGCTCCAGGGTCTATTTGTCTCTCCGAGTTCTACATCTATGCTTCTTTTTCTCTTGCGATTCGGATTTTTCGGGTCATCTTTTGTGTCTCGAATATCTACAAGGTAATATGACCCATTTTTCATAGCCTTCCTAATGAAAATCGATCCTTCCCAGATTGGGGTTAGCTTGTGCTTTCTATCCTATACCAATCTTAGCACCAAATCACCTTGTTTAAAAGATCGGTGTTTGATTTTCCGGCTATGATATCGCCGTAGGCCTTGCTGATAAATGGCGGATCTTTGCAACACAAGTTCTCGTTCTTCTTCTAAGAGATCAACGACATCCTGATGCGCATGTTCGGCATCCGAGTCATCGTATGCCTGCACTCTTGGGCTATCATGGATCATGTCCGTAGGAAGCACTGCTTCTGCGCCATAGACCAAGAAAAAAGGCGTCTGCCATGTTGATCTATTTGGCGTCGTTCGAATACTCCAAATCACGGAAGGCAATTCTTCTACCCATGCTCCGACTGCTCTATAAAGTGGAGTTTCGAGTCTTGGGTGTAATCCTTGAAAGATTGAACTATTCATTCGTTCAACTTGGCCATTGGATTGTGGGTGCACGACATATGCAAGATCTAGGAAAATTCCCATTTATCGACATTATTTTGCCAACTCTCCAATTGAAAAATGTGTCCTGTTATGCGTGATTATACTATGTGGAACACCATATCGCATAACTACGTCAATGAAGAAATTTATGGCTGTCACACCATCAAGTTTTTTGATGGGGTTTTCCTTCACCCACTTGGTATACTTATCCACTGCAACGAGTAGATGTGTAAGTCTGCCTCTTTTAGTTTTGAATGGCCCCATCATATCTAGCCCCCAGACCGCAAACGGCCATGTTATGGGGGCGCAATACTAGCATCCGGCACATGTGTTTACTATGTGCTCTGCATTTGTCTTGGATGTGAGTCAGAAAAACCCTGCACGGAATGATTTCTTAACTAGGCTTTTTGACTAAGCATGATGTCCACAATCTCCAGCATGAATTTCCTGCAGAATTTGTCGTCCTTCTTCTGGCGAGATACATTGCTGAAAAATTCCGATAGTGTCGCGTTTATACAGGCAACCATTGATTACCGTGTATCCTTTGCATCGGCGTATTATCCGCCTTTGCAAGACTTCATCTGCTCCATCTGGAAACTTCTGATCAACTAAGAAGTTTAAGTACGGAATTGTCCAATCCGGGTTAACGAGCATAAATTCTATTGACTCGGAACCTAGGGGATAATCAACATCTCCACCTTTAATTGAAGGTTCGTACAGATGCTTGACGAATACACCAGGTGGCAACGTTATCACCCTTTCCGAGCCCATTCGGGCTAGAGCATCCGCGTTCCAGTTTTCTTCCCTTTTGACGTGATGTACCTCAAAACCTACGAAGCAAATGGCGAACTCGTCGACTGTTCTTCGATATTCGGCCATTATGGGGCTTTTGTCATCCCATGTCTGGTTCAGCTCATGCTGTACTAAGTTCGAGTCTCCATAGCAAAGTACGCGTTTGACACCTATTTGTTTTGCAATATGCAACCCGTGAAGCAATGCTTTGTATTCTGCCACGTTTTTGCTGGCGTTGAAGTGTATTTGTAATACATACTCCATTGTGTCGCCTTTTGGAAATTTGAGCACCACACCTGCGCCAGCGCCTTCTTTCATTTTGGATCCATTGAAATGCATTATCCAATATTCTCACTCAGGCATTGGTGTGTTTACCATTGACTCTGTCCAATCAGCCACGAAATCTGCCAACACCTAGGATTTAATTGTCTTTCGGGGTTGGTACTTAATGTCGAACGTAGCAAATTCAATGCCCCATTTGGCCACTCTACCTGTTGCATCCGCATTGTTTATAATATCCCCTAGGGGTGATTTGCTTACCACTGTTATGGAGTGTCCTTAGAAATAATGATAGAGTTTTCGAGATGCGAAAAATACGCCATATACCAGTTTTTGATAATGTGGATACCTTTGTTTTGACTCGGAAAATACCTCACTGATGTAATACACCGGGTGCTGATCTGGGAAACTTTGCTCGTCTTTCCGTCTTTCCACAATTACCACTTCACTAATAATCATGTTAGTTGCTGTAAGATACAGTAACATGGTTTGTTCGTCTTTTGGGGATACCAAAATCGGAGCTTTCATCAAAGTTTCTTTTAACTGGGTTAATGCTTTGTCCGTCTCTTCTGTCCATTCAAATTTGTCGGATTTCTTCAACAATTTGTACAATGGCAGAGCTTTATCGCCAAGCCGGCTTATGAACCTGCTTACAGCGGCTGCAGAACCCGTCAATCTTTGGACATCTTTTAGACATGTAGGCCCTTTGATGTTTAAGATTGCTTTGATCTTTTCCGAGTTTACCTCTATTCCTCTGTGGGAAACGATAAAACCCAGAAGCTTTTCTAAGGGAACCCCGAATATGCACTTCAATGGATTCAACTTCATTTTGTAAGTGCGGAGATTGTCGAAGGTTTCTCGTAGATCTTCAAGGAGCGTATGCTTTTCCTTGGAAACGACGACAATATTATCCACATAAACATGGACGTTTTTGCCAGTTTGACTATGCAAGCATCTTTGCATGCAACGCTGGTATGTTGGGCTAGCATTCTTCAGGCCGAAAGGCATGATTATGTAATAGTATGTCCCATAGGGTGTTATGAAAGAGGTTTTTATTTGGTTTTATTTTTTCATGCGTATTTGATGATACCCGGAATAAGCGTCCAAAAAGCATAAAAGCTCAGATCCAGTAGTGGCATCTATTATTTGATCGATTCGTGGTAACGCGAACCTATCTTTTGGGCACAATTTGTTCAAACCGGTGTAATCTATACACATCCTAAGAATAATACTATCCTTCTTCGGGACTAATACTTGGTTTGCAGACCAATCAGTATGTATAACTTTCCAGATAAAACCAGCTGCTAAAAGCCGGATAATTTCCTTGCCAATAGCCTTCTGCCTTCTTCCGTCGAAATGACGGAGACCTTGTTTGACGAGTTTTGATCCTGGAATAACCTTTAGTTGGCGATGTGCAAGTTCCCAGGGAACACCTGGAATATCAGCAGGACACCGGGCAAAAATGTCCCAGTTCTCACGTAGGAACTTGATGAGCATGCTTTCCTATTTGTCAGCCATTCTTGTTCCTACTACGACAAATTTTGTCGGATCTTTGGGGTCCAGGATGCTCTGCTTTGTATTCTCCGAGGCTTTGAAACTATGTGCGGGCTTTCGGCTTTCTTTTCCTGCCGGCATTTCAGTCCGCGATAATTCTTTAGCCAGCTCCTCCTTCGTACCACTTGTTCAACTCAAATGCCGTTTCCTTTCTCCAGCTCATTTGCCAGCTTGAAATCTCCTGATATGGTGATTACTCCGCATTTTGGCCCTGGCATCTTCAGTTTGTTGTAGATGTAACATGACCTTGCCATGAATTTGGTGAAAGACGGACGTCCGAGTATTGCGTGGTAGACACTTTTTAACGACACCACCTCGAACGAGATCATCTCCTGGCGGAAGTGTTCTCTCTTTCCAAAGGTTACTTCTAGGGAAATTTCTCCTAGGGAATGTGCTTGTCTGCCAGAAACAATGCCCTGGAAACGTACATTGTTGTGTTTGAGCTGGGTCTCGGAGAGGTGCAATTGCTTCAGTGTACTTAAGTACACGATATTGATACTGGATCCTCCATCTATCAACATCCTTTTGTGCC
This sequence comes from Alopecurus myosuroides, assembly GCA_028641055.1. NCBI lineage: Eukaryota > Viridiplantae > Streptophyta > Magnoliopsida > Poales > Poaceae > Alopecurus > Alopecurus myosuroides. The sequence continues at coordinate 90,131 of JAPCYS010000216.1, forward strand.
TAGTGTTTTGAACAATAGGACTTACGACCAAAGCATATGTGTTGGGTTCTGGGATATTCCCGGGATGATCAGACTGATCCCAGGTAATTGGCGTATTTGAATACTTCAATTACTTTGGGGTTGGAGCTACAACCGCATTGATTTCTCGAAGCGTTCGTTTGGCATGTTTTGCTGAAGGAGCTCCAAGAAAAGTCAGGTTACATTCTCCTTCGACTCTTGGGAATTTAGGCTCGCCCTTCCGCTGCTGCTCCTGGATTTTATCATCAGTGTCAGACTCGCTTTCGTCTTTGTCAAATTACGTCCTCTGCTTGTTGAATTTCCTTTTGGAATTCTTTCCTTTATTCCCGGATCCTTCATTGCCTTTCATGTGCTTATTAAGCCGGCACTGCACATTTGTATGGGTAGACTTCCCAAATTGTGAATGGTGGACACAGGATTCCAACTTAATATTTTCCCACTCTTCTTTAGAGTGGGAGATAGGTTCCCTGCTTTCTGTGCTTTTTCCCTTCCATCTACTACCATTGTCCTTTCCAAAGGCTATGTTCACTTCTTTGGGTTTTGGCTGTGCTTCTGGAGTAGCCTTCTTTTCAGAACGAGACGCCTTTTTGGCCTCAACCAAAGCATCAATGTTCCTGCCTCTTGCCCTGATATCGTCTTCGACCGATGCATGCTCATTGGCGGTTGTCAGCATAGATCTGAGATCCTTGTGCTATTTCGAACCAACCATGAATGGTATGAGACCGGTTTTCAAGCCGTTGATGAAAGCATGCATTGCTTGTACATCACTTACTTTAGAACAACTATTCTTCGTTGCAGTCCATCTTGAGATAAAGTTGATGTACAACTCGTTGATACGTCCAAAACGTATCTTCTTTTCCGAACACTTTGCCTCTAAACTTGTGAGTTTTGGATACCACTAACACGGACTAATGTTGTTTTCAGCAGAATTACCCTCGTGTCTTGTTTTTGTGCAGAAAAATCGACTTTCGGGAAATTGCCCGAAAAAAGATCCCATCGATCTTATATCACCAGAAGACCGTGGGAGCCAGAAGGACACCTGGAGGGGGCAAGGAGTGGCCCAGACCACCCCTGGGCGCGCCCCCTAGGCCGCGCCGCCTGGTGGTGTGGGGGACACACCCACCCCCTCGGGCTCCCCTTTCGACTACATATGCCCTGTAAACCTAAAACATGAGGGGGTTCGTCATATTCCACATAAACACAAAAGAACGCCGCAGCCACCCCGAAACTTAATTCAGGGATCATAAGTTCCTGTTCTAGCGCCCTGCCGAGACGGGGATTCGGAGGAGATCATCGCCATCGACACCTCCACCTCTTCTCCATTGACCATCCATGATTCCCCCGTCCATGTGTGAGTAAACACCGCTGTAGGCTGAGAGGGATAGAAGGGATTGGATGAGATTGATCATGGAATAATGTCAGATTGTTAGGGAATACTGCCTAGTATCCATTGGTAGTGTTTTCTACCGTTGTTGCAACTTGTTATGCTTAATGCTTGTCACTTTGGGCCCGAGTGTCATGATCTCAGATCTGAACATGTTATTGTTTCATGAGTATAAATATGTTTCTTGATCATACCTGCAAGTTGTTTACACATGTCATTGTCCAGAACCCGAGGCCCCAAAGTGACAGAAATTGGGACAACCGGAGGGGATGGTTGTGATGTGAGGATCACATGTGTTCACGGAGTGTTAATGCTTTGATCCAGTGCTTTATTAAAAGGAGCACCTTAATTATCAGTAGTTTCTCATAAATTTTCTTTTGTCCTTTGTAGGTGTGCTTGGAGTTGCCCTCGCAATCCCTGGCCAAGTCAGGGTGGACGCTCTGACAGACGTCTGCCACGAGCTGCAAGAGCACGGGACGAAGGCCGTTTCTGCCATCCACGATTCCTTGCAAGTTCTGTCTTTGCTGCATCAGCAGTTGTTCGTGGGGAAGCCAACTCCTTTGACTCTGGAAGGCCTTCTTCAATATTTCCTTGGCGAGGGAGATCCTCTTCGCGAGTACACCCTTTCTCAAACCGAGTGTGGCGCAAAGACGACCACCCAGTTCGCTTGGGCGAATAACGTCCATGACGATCTAGAGAAGGTGTACTCGGAGGCTCCCAAGGACGACGCGAGCAAAAAGTGATTAAACCTTTTTTTTAGACCGCGCTGAGAAGCTAGCCAAGATGATGTCATAACTAGTGTCTCGCGGTCGTAGCGCGAAACCTTCTGCGAGCGAGGTTGTTTCTGGGAAATCTGCGGTTCCATAGGGTAGATAGCATTGCTGCTTTTGCTTTCTGGTCTTTTAATGACTTTTATGTGTCCGCTTGGAATACTCTGTGCTTGTTTCTTAAATATGGGAGTTTGAAGTGCTTGATTATTCCTTGCTTTTGCTCCGTGTTCTCCCGATGGGAGTAGCCCTCGGGCACTCGAAAGTATTTGTCAACGCAATTGTCGAGTGACTTCCAGCCGTGCGACTCAATGGTTTGCATATCTTTCTTCTTTTGTAGGTTGTCGAGTACGGATATTGATCCTCGAGTGCTCATAAGGCTCCCGCCGTGTCTTCCTTGACAGACACAAGTTTGCTTGCTTCTCTCCGTGGTCGTGTTGCGGATGGTGAGCTGAAACTGAAGGCCTTGCAAGGTGTCGCAGATGTTGCAAAGTCTAAACAGAAACTTGCCACTAAACGTGAGCAATTTTTCATGGAAGAACTTTCCAGCGCCACGACGGATTTTCTCTGTAGGTTTCATAAGCCCCCGAGTCGATTCCGAGTGTTGTACTGTTTTCTTATGTTTTCTTCGTGCCTGCAGTTATTGAACCTGACAGAGGATCTGAAGGGCAATGAGTGAACAATCGGATTGCCTGTGAGTCCAGCAGTTCGAATATCCATGCATGTAACTTATGGTATGATCGAATCAGGGGTTTCATTATGGCTACCCTCCAGTATTGGGTGCGCCAGGTCCAATGTTTCATCGAGTCGTGCCGAGAGGCTCTTTCGTCGGTATATCAGACTTTATATCCGTTGGATGTTGCCCCCGATCGACTGAGTGCACTGCGGAAGAAGTTTCGTCGAGTTGAAGATGTTCGCGAGTGTGTGCGCCATCAACTAGTCTGCGGAGCTCATGTGGCTTTGGACTTTGTACGGCTCTGGCATCCTGACGTGAACTTTAACTCTATCGCGCAACTGCCCGCTGCTCGAGGGATTACGGTAGATTTTGGCCCCCATTATGAAGTAGTGCGGCCTGCTGTCGAGCGAATCATTATGTTGACTACAGCTGAGACGGAGCGATTTCTCCGTGAAGCCGCGAGTGGTCGATAGCCTCGTCTTCGTTGCGAGTTTGTAAGGTGTATGTACCTTGTATTTTATGAAGCTAGTAAGGTGTGAGTACCTTGTATTTATTGTAAATTAGTGTGTTTTGCGAATACACTGTTATTTTTTTATGCTAGTTTGGCGTAGCCTCGTGTATTTGGGTGTGGCCACGTGTAGCATGTGTTTGATCAGTCGACAGAATAATGCAAATTGGACTCGAAGATTCTTTATTGCTATGGCTGAGAAGCCATGTATGTGTTCGAGTTACAGCATGGCTGGAAACAACCTTATTTTGCGAATAGGAGAATGCTTTCCTAGGGGTAAAACTTAGGCAGTTGCGCGATTTTCCATGGGTTAGAGTAGACGATGCCGCTCTCCGGGTCCTTCGAGAGGTATGCGCCGCCAATAAAGACTTATTCTATGATATAGGGTCCTTCCCAAGAGGGAGAGATCTTGTGGTGGCTTTCGTGCTTGAGTCGTACCACCAAGTCTCCCTTCATGAAAGATCTGATGCGGATGCGGCGACTGTGGTAGGTGCGTAGTGTCTGTTGGTAGACAACCGATCTGGCGTGAGAGATGTCCCGTGCTTCATCGACTGCGTCCATATCTTTGGCGAGTGCCGTGTTGGAGGCTTCCTCGCTGTAGGCGACAACCCTTGGTGCACTGAAGCGAATATCTTTGGGGAGGACTGCTTCTGCGCCGTATACCATGAAAAATGGTGTAAAGTTAGTCAAACGGTTTGGTGTTGTCCTCAGGATCCACAATAATGACGGTAGCTCTTCGTCCCAGTGCCATGCTGCCTCGTTCAGTCAAGATAGTAGCCGCTTTTTCAAGCCACTCGAAACTAAGTCATTAGATCTTTCGACCTATCCGTTGGTCTGTGGATGCGACACAGAGGCGTAACTTAGAGTTATTCCTTTCTCCCTGCAGTAGGCTTTGGTTTCTTTTGCTGTGGAGTTTGATCCGTTGTCTATGATGATGTTGTGGGGAACATCGAATTTGCAGACTATGGTGTCGAGGAATTTGACGGCACATTTGGCGTGTTGGGACGTTATTGGGACAACTTCTATCCATTTTTTGAACTTGTCGACCGCCACTAGCAAATGGGTCTATCCTCCAGGTGTTGCTTTGCGTAGCGACCCGACCATGTCGAGTCCCCATTGGGCAAAGGGCCAGGATAGCGGGATCATGTTCAACTCAGTTGCTAGCATGTGTGGCTTCAGCGCGAATCGCTGGCAGGTGTCACACCTTTCGACTAGGTCTTTTGCATCTCTAGCTTCTGCAAGCCAGTAAAAACCCGCTCGAAAGGCTTTGCCCAGGATGTCTCTCCAGCTAGCATGGTGCCTACAATCTCCTTGATGTATGTCTCACAGTAGCTCTTTTCCGTCTCTGGGTGCGATGCAGCGTTGGAGGGTTCTCGAGATACTTTGCTTGTACAACTCGCCGTTGAGCACCCGAAAGGATTTGCTGCGTCGTACCATCTTCCTTGCTTAAGATACATCTTATGGGAGATGTTTTTGGAGTATATAGTCCACGTACTTGTGCGTCCAAACTGGCTCGACCAGAAAGATTTGCTTGGAGATGTGGTGTATTGCGGCGATAAGTGCACTTTGTTCATCACCAATTTCTGACAAGATTTCTGCCGATGTTTCTGAAGATTTCTTGAGCTTGATAGACCTCTTGTTTATTTTCTCGAGGTAAACCCCTGGCGGTATCGGTGCATTTGTCGACCCGATGTTTACCAGTCTGTCGGCCTCCTCATTGCTTGAACGTGCAACGTGCCTCAGCTCGCAACCCTTGAAGCTTCCCTCGAGCAGGTTGTATATGTCGCAACCCTTGCGTCGCATTCTTTCACTGCTTGCTACACGATGAGGTTGGAGTCTTCGTATATCATTAGTCGAGTGGCGCCGCAAGCCAATGCCATCTTCATTCCATGCAGGAGTGCCTCGTACTCAGCGTCGTTTTTGGATGCAGTGTCATCTGGTGGGAAGTCGAGTCGCATGATGTACTGGAGTTTGTCTCCTCTCGGTGATTTCAGTACGACGTCGGCTCCCGCGCCTTCCTTTTGGATCCATTAAAGTACATTATCCATGAGCTTGAGTACTCTGGAGGTCATGAGGTTTTCAATTCTGTCCACTCCGAGAGAAAGTCTACGACTATCTATGATTCGAGGGCGTCTCGCCCCTTGTACACTATGTCCCAGGCGCCTAGTTCGATTCTTCACTTGGATATTCTTCCGGATGCCATGGGGTTGTTCATGATTGTACCGAGTGATGCGTTGTTTAGCACCGTTACGGTATGTTCCTGGAAGTAGTGCTTGAGCTTTCGGGCTGTAAAAACAACTCCATACGCGAGCTTCTCGTAGTGTGGGTATCGTTGCTTGCATGGTGAGACTACTTCGCTGAGGTAGTAGATTGTCCTTTGTACTGCATGTGTTTTCCCTTCTTCGGGTTGCTCTACCACAATTACCGTGCTAACCACCTGATTCGTTGCCGATAGGTACAAGTACAAGAGCTCTCTTTCCTCGGGTGTAGCTAATACTTTCCTGCTCGATAGTACCCTTTTTAGATCTACGAATGATTTCTTTGCTTCCGGAGTCCACTCGAACTCGTCTGTCTTCTTCAATAGTTTGTAGAAGGGGAGGGCCTGCTCGCCTAGTCTTGCGATGAATCTGCTGAGAGCTGCGAGCCTTCCTGCTAGCTGTTGGACACCTCAGAGATTTGTCGGTTCTTTCATCGTCAGGATGGCTTGTCTCCGGGTTGGCCTCTATTTTTCGAGATGAAAACAAGTAACCGAGTAACTGCCCTGCAGGTATGCCGAAGCACACTTTGTTGGGTTGAGCTTGATTCTGTACACATTGAGGGCGTCGAAGGTTTCCCTTATATCCTCGAGGAGTGTGTCCTTCACTCGAGTCTTGATGACTATGTCATCCACGTAGACCTGGACATTCTTGCCGATAAGTTTGGCGAGACATTTTTGCATGCAGCGCTGATATGTGGCGCTTGCGTTCCTGAGCTCGAAGGGCATGGTTGTGCAGCAGTATACACCGTATGACGTGATGAATGCTATATTTTCCTCGTCTTCCTGTTTCATCCTGATCTGATTAGAGCCCTAGTAAGCATCCAGGAAGGAGAGGCATTGGTAGCCTACTGTGGAGTCGATGATCTGGTCGATCTGCGGAAGTGGAAAGTTATCCTTGGGGCAATGTTTATTCAACGACGTGTAGTCGATGAACACGCGAAGGATGTATGTGTTTTTCTTCGGGACCAGCACCGGGTTTGCTAACCAGGTGGAAATCTTGATCTCTCTTATGAAGTTTGCGGCTAGTAGTCGGTTCACCTCTTCTCCGAGCGTGAGTCGCTTCGGCTCAGAGAAACGGTGAGTGGTCTGCTTAAATGGTTTTGCATCATTGAACACTTCCAATGAGTGCTTGACGAACTCCCTGAGTATCCCTGGCATATCGGATGACTACCAGGCAAAATTTTCCCAGTACTCATGGAGGATTTCAACGAGCGCACTTTCCTATGCGGGGGAAGGCTTGTCGACACCATCGCCGTCTTCGCTGAATCTGTTGGGTAGACATGATGCTTTCGGGTGTCGTTGCTTGGGCTGAACTCTAGTTCTGGAGTGATCCACTTTGTTAATGGCAACACAGAGTTTTCCGTGGTTTTTGCCAGCTCTTCTAGCTCCTCTTGCATCCCGAAAGTTTTTGCGATCTCGTGAAAATCCTTGTCGCACTTATACGATTTATGGAAGTCTCTATTTACCGTGATTGTGTCGTATTCTCATGGTAGCTTCAACTTGAGATATGCGTAGTACGGTACTGTCATGAATCTCGCGAATTCAGTTCGGCCAATTATGGCGTGGTACCGGGATGGCCAGTTGACTACATCAAAATCGAGAAACTCCCGTATGTAATTGCTCGGGTCACCGAGGACTACTTCCAGATTAATTGATCCGAGTGGCCGGACTGGTTTGCCTGGCACTATTCCGTCGAATGATGTTTTTGACTCTGCGTGTTCTTCTAGATTCTTATTCATTTTGCGGAGCGTGTCTGCGTATATGATATTGATCCCACTGCCTCCATCCATGAATACCCTGGCTAGGTCGTAGTTTCCTATTTGTGCCTAGATGACGAGCGATGCGTGTCCTGGTCTGTATACCCGAGGTGGGTGATCCTCCCTACAGAAGGTGATCGGGTGCTCAGACATCTTGAGATTCTCTGTTTTGGATGGTGGCGCTTGTACCGCCATGTTAACATGGCGGGTGTTGGTCTTCTGGACTCGTCGAGACGGAAATATCTTCTGTATCATGCCTATGGTTCCGTGGGGGTTTGGGTATCCGTTGGCCCCCGGGTTTGCGGCTGGTCGGTTTGCAGCTATCGCCATGTTGTGCTGTGCTGCTGGTGGAGGTGGGGGCGGTGGTGGTGCGTTTGGCGTGACTGCACTACCTCTAGGTACTTGCGGGTATCCTTGGCTTCTGGCGATTCGATGATTCTTTGAATATGCCTCGTGGATGTTCAGGAATTTCCGGCGGTCCTTAAGGAGATGGGTGGCCTTGAGCTTGCCGTGTGCTTGTCTGTGAAGAGATGCAGGGAGAAGTATCCATCATGGTCCTCTTCGGGGGATTTGTCATCTGGCTTTGGCCTCCACTCGCGATTTCCGCGGGATCCGCCGCCGCGGTTTCTTGTGAATTCGGCCACCACAAACTCCGACTGATTTTCTTGATCATAGTGTCGCCTCTTTTTCCTTCGACGCTCGTTGTTGCGGTCATCGTCATGTGCTGGCGAGGGGGGCCTCTCATTGCGCAGAGAGTCTTTTCCATTCGCCCACTTATCTGCTATCACCATCAACTCACCAATAGTTTTGGGCGTGCATCGTCCCAGTTCTTCCCGAAAAGCTATGCGTCGTGCGCCCTTCGTGAAAGCTTCGACTGCCGCCTCCTTCGATATGTTCCCGGCTGTGTTTCTGAGCGTAGTCCATCTCTGGCGCCCTTCGTGAAAGCTTTGACTGCCGCCTCCTCCGATATGCGCCCTTCTTGCAAGGGTGTACTCGCGAGTTGTTTCACCACTTTTTTGTTTGCAGGCTCGCAGCTCTTCGATAGATGCAGACCTTTTGTACGTTTCCTGGAAATTAGCCAGCTCCGGGCGGCTCCAACGAGCTGCAGGTTTAAGTATTGCATGGCCGTCACCTTGTTTCCACGTTGGCACTTGACCGTTGTCAAATAGTCTGACAACCAAGTTTTGGATTCTTGGGAGCCGTCATACTTCGTGACCTCCGAAGTGAGTTTGAACTTCTTGGGAATCTCCGAGCATATCCCGCCGCAGGCTTCTTCGTCAAATTCGGACGATGAATGTGCGCGACTCCTGCGTGCGCGGGCCCTATCGACCTTGTGCTGAGCGATATCGCTTCGGGCGTCGTGTGTCGTCCGATCGCGGCTGCTTTCGCGCCGTGGCTCTCTGCTGCGATGTCGCGAGTGCAACGTTGGGGCTCCGCGCCGCGGAGTCGCGGCTCTTCGCTGTGCCTTCTTGATTCTTAGTCGCGGTGTCACGAGTGACCTTCACAGCGTCGGGGGCTGTGGTCGCGGTCTCGCGGGCTGTCATCGCTGTATCGCGGGCTATCATCGCGACATCGTGCCTCCTTGCTCCGGTGGCGGCAAGGAGACTCCTCGTTCCTTCTCCTTGGTGATGCATTCTCGTGACGGCGAGGTGATTTGTCTGCTCGAAGTGGTGCGGTTTCCGGAGCGGCCGTTTTCTTGTGAGCTTGGGCAGCGATCTCTGCTCCGTCCAGACCCAGCCCCCTGATGACTTGGCGATGCTGTTCCGCACGAGGGTCGTTTTTTGGCGGCTGGATTACCCGTAGGTAGGTCGTGGCGGCTAGGACCGCGGCTGCGGGAGTTGTGGGGTGCACGTTGCCGTATTCATCGACGCGCATGAATGAAGACTCGATGGTTCTGGAGATCTCGCTGAGAGAGTCTTGGTCCATGCAAGAAGTTTTTGAGGCGTACTTTCCACTTCTGGGAGGTTGTTCTCCTGTCGACTCGCGAGTTTTGGATAGCGCCGCTCTGCATGCACTCGAGGCTTCTGTCGCGCGTCTGCATGCGTCGAGTTCCCGATTCACGTTTATCACTTCCTGTTTTTTCTTCGATAAGAATTAGTGATAAGCTGTCAGATCTTCTTGAGAAGCGCCCCGTTCTAGCGTGCGATTGGCTTGCACAACCGTCTTCGCTTTGACCCACGCCGCTCGCGAGACTAAGATCTGCTGTCTCTCATTCGCGCTCTCCATAGTTTCGGCGGGCTCTTCCTCCGGGCCAGCCATGTAGACATGAGTCAGATATGGCATGCGAGTCTTCGAGGCAGGGCATTAGTCGTTGTCGAGATCGGCGCGTTCTTCTGCTGCGATGGAGTGGAAGTCGAGTCGGTTGAGGCGAACCGAGTCGAGGCTCGATTCTGAGCAGCAATCCGAGTCGGCGAGTGGCGATGCTGGAGTCGCCATGCTTGAGATTGATTCAGCGTCAGACTCGGCGGGTGCCGAGGAGTCGGGGAAGCGTAGTATTCCCTCCTTGCTGGCGCGGAAGTGGAGGTCATCGAACGTCAGCTAGACGCCCTCCTGGAGTCCACTGAATGTCGGGCGAGAAGCCGGCGAGCGGTGCGTGTAGATGAATGACCCAAAGCAGATCGACTCCGTGGGAGCCGATGATCCCGAACTCCAGTTGAAGCAGATGACCCAAAGCAGATCGACTCCGTGGGAGCCGATGATCCCGAACTCCAGCAGATGAATATGAGGACGACGAAGCCGTGGATCCAGCGCCTGCCGTTCCCACAGACGACGATAATTGTTGATGACTCATATCAAAAAATCCCCCAGATGGCACGGTAGGGGTTTGAGAGTAGGAAACGATTAGGCGCTGACGGACTCAACGGCTAATAGGGGCACAATTTACCCAGGTTTGGGGCCCTTGTAGAGGTAAAACTCTTACTCCTGCTTGTCTGATCTTGTATGGCGTGAGATTACAATGGTGGGTGCTTGGTCGAGAGATTGATCTCGAGAGGCAGCAACTATGGTGGCGTAGAGATTAGATGATCCTCCCCGGGTGGTTCTCCTGGCCTTTATATAGGAGGCTTGGTCCCAAACTCGTACCCGGGTAGGTTACAAACCCTACCTTCTAGTCGGTAACTTTCCTTTGTCTTGGCCCGTAAGTCTTGCGGGTGGGCCGCAGTTGGTTCTTCTAGAAGATTTAGGCGACACCCATGCTGGGCCTTTATACTTTAGGTTAGACCGGATAGGCCTCTCTAGGAGACTCGGGAGGCATCCCCACGTCAGATGCATTCTTCCAAGTTTGGAGTGGATAAATCAAAGGTGATGGAGAGGCTATGGGGTAAGAACTTATTTGACCCAGCCACAAAGAAATGGACGACAAAGAAAACTGACTTAGCTAGCTGTAAGAGAGGTTTCGTTTAGTTCTGCTACGAGCCAATCAAGCAAATCGTCAAGATTGAAGAGTTGAAGTTATCATGGGATCCCGGCGGCCACTGGTGTGTCCACTGCCTCGACCATGCTTATTTTTTCGTCAAGTTCTGCGCCAACCAAGTCTACTGCCTCGACATCTTCTATGACCAAGTGCACATCGCTCACGACTACTAGCTTGGCACGTTCTTTGAGCAAGTCGGCATCGTCGGCTACCTAAACCTTGTCAAGGTCTGCCTTGACTACGGCACCCACCACGACCTCGGCAAAGTCATGAAGCATCAAGTACCATGTGACCCTGGCGGTTCGACATGACAGGTCCAGCCGAAATTTAAGGAGGGGGGGATGATAGTGACCTCCCCTGCCCTTCCCTGGGCTAGGCCATGGGCTGACACCATTGGGCCTGGGCTACTGGGAAGCGACGTGAGACAGCTGCTACAACTTGGATTACGGACGACTTGGGTTGGAACGGGATGGCTTCAGCCTCCTCCGCCTGTGCCTCTCTTCTTCATCTCTGTGTTCTTCTCCTCTGTAAGGCTGGTCACAATGGGGAGGAACATACACTAGTAACCTACACGATTTCCTATACTATGTTACTACCTCCACAGTGGGTAGTAACATATATGTAGTGTCATGCAACGATGCATTTATTCGGCTATAGACTCATTGTTTCTTGGAGTGTGTGATGTTCCGGTAACTTAGCTAGTTACCACAAGCACCTCTCTCTTCATTAAATACGTGACACATAAGCAAAGTTGTATTGAAGCGTGTGATGTTACTGCTAAGTTCCTCCCCATTGTGACCAGCCTAATGGGTGGAACCTTGTAAATTCATGACCTATAATCCAAATTGACGACAACTTGATCCCTGTGAGAAGTGTGGTCTTAACCGAGAGTTACAGCTTTCCGGCTGTTTCTGTTTCGAGTCGGGCAGTGGCATTCGAATTTGGGGAGATGGTAAAGCCGCGAACCGACATGAGCTATTTCTGCGTGGGCTTGGGCCAGGCGCTTTCTCTCCAACAGGCCAGTCCAGTAACACGGGTCAGGCTCAGCCGCTCAGGCCTACGGAGCTCCCGTTTGCAATGGTGACAGTGAAGGCTGCTCGCCCGAGTCCAAGTGGATAACCATGCCGCTCGTTGTCGTGGTCCCCTCGGCGGCGCCGCTCCGGCGACCGCAGCCCTTCCGCTTTCTGCACCCTCGTAGAAACCTCGCCCTAACCAGAACACGCTGCGCCCCTTCGCCACCAGCAGAGGCGCAGGCAGTGAAGCCGCGGCGGTACCCGAAGCAGTTCCCAGGCGAGGCGGTGGGCGTCGCCGAGGAGATGCGGTTCGTCGCCATGCGCCTCCGTAACCCTAAGCGAACTACCCTGAAGGACAATACGGGGGCTGCAGGAGCCGAGGAGGAAGATGAATCGGAGGAGGACGACCACGAGGTGAAGGAGGAGGAAAACAACAGCGAGGTGGAGGACGAGGAGGAGGACAACCACGAAGTGGCGGAGGAAGACGACGCGGTAATGGAGGGGGAGTGGATGCCCAGCATTGAAGGCTTCGTGAGCTACCTGGTGGACAGCAAGCTTGTCTTCGACACCGTCGAGCGGGTCGTAGCCGGCTCCACGGACGTCGCTTGTGAGTGTGATTTTTCTTCTTCATTCTTCTATACGGTTCCGCTTCTTGTCAGTTATGCTGTCACCAGTGCAGACCTTTCTTCTCCAAAGCTGCACTGTGATGCCTGCAATACAATTTCGGCCCAGGAATGGGATTTGTAGTGGTCACTGGCCATTGGTAGCATGTTAAGTACTCCCTCCGATCCATATTAATAGGTACTGAAGTGGATGTATTTAGACATGTTTTATTGCTAGATACATCCACTTCAGCACCTATTAATATGGATCGGAGGGAGTACTTAGTGTTTGTGCCTAATGTAGCTTATAATGAGTAGCTTCTTGCATCCGTATAGCAGAAACTGCGGCTGATACCTGCATATTATTAATTTATAATGTTCATTCAGATGTTTACTTCAGGAAAAGTGGGCTGGAACGTTCAGCTAGCATTGGAAAAGATCTGGAGTGGTTCAGAGAACAAGGAATTGAAATTCCAGAGCCAAGTACTTACGGATCAACATATGCAGCATATCTGTCTGAATTGGCTGGGAGCAATGCCCCGGCCTTCCTTTCACATTATTACAATATTTATTTTTCCCATACAACTGGAGGGTTGGAGATAGGTAAAAAGGTAACTCTCTTTCCATACCTGATTAAATATCAATGACCTTTGTTGTAATGGGAATTCTTACATCACTAAACCATTCGATTTAGTTTAGCACTAATAAAATGAAAATAAAGATTTGATGCTTTGTATTGTATTTTACTGTCTTATGCCATAGCATACTGTCGCTTTTACAAAGTAATAATTCGGTATGGTGGCGTGCCGGCTCCAATATAACAGCCTGGATTTGATAGTACACTACAGAGTACATCTCTTTTTTCTGGTATTGAATTTTTAGTCCTGTTTGGCTGTGACAAGTTTATTTAGACAGTCAGCTTATGTATTATACAAGATAGCTCTTTTACAAAGTGCCAATTTTTTCACCTAGGAGGTAATACTATTAGGCAGATCAGAGCCGATCATACAGTAGGTGGGATTAAAAAATTATGAGCACAAATCTCATAGTGACCTATTACCCATTATATTATAATTGGTACTCCCTCCGATCCTATATAAGTGTCGGAGAGTTAGCTGAAATTTTGCCTAAACCTCATGTGAAGTTCCGACACTTATATCGGATCGGAGGTAGTACCAAAGTTCCACCACCTTCAGTCTAGACTCTTGTTTCAAAAGAAATAGACGGTCCATAACAGTTTTGGAGTTTCTTTATACAAGATGTAATGGGACAGTTCAATAAATGTCCATAAATTTGCTGGTAGAATGAAAATGGGTCAGATACTTGCAGTGTACCCGCTCTGTCCTTTGTGAGATTGAGTGCATTTGTATCATGAACTTCTTGCGGGTAATGTATGTTCTATGCACGTCTTCGTATTGCCCGAAACCCACCTCCATCATTGTACCATGCATTTCTGTTACTGATTTGTTCGGCTTAAGTAATTGTGCAGTTTGGTCTGGTATACTGCATGCTTTCCAGGTAATGGAAGGGAACACCTCCCCTAGCCTCTGCATATGTTACAAACTACAAAGAGTTGTACTTTAAGCAAATAATAACAATAAACAGCACTCTAAGGATCACTTGAAACTCAGAAATTACATAGCCTAGTATACTTGAAATAGTATATGGTAGTGATTTAAAGTGGTAAAGAGTTGTACAAGGTAGTATTTTTTTCTTCGTGTAGTTTGCTCTAAAGTATCGGGTAATCAGTAATCTAGTATATTTAAAGTGGTGAAGAAGTATACTACATACAATAGATACCACCTTAGTAATCTAGCGTTCTAATCTTGGGCTGTTAGTCTCTTCCCGGGCATGTACATAATCTTCTATCAATGCAAGGAGACACAAAGGTTTTGCGTTTTCTCGAGAAAAAAAAAGATATGACCTTGCTTCATGCAGTTACAGCTCTGTAAGTGCATAATTGATATTTGTGTTTGATTTATGAAAGCCTCTAAAGAAGTATTTCTTCGATGTAACAGATCTGTGACAAAATTTTGGAAGGAAGACTACTGGAGTTCTACAAATGGGATACTGATGCAGAACTCTTACTAAAAGATGCCAGGGAAAAACTTAATGAGCTTAGCAAGGTACGCACCGCACAACAATTCCTGATTTTGTGTAAGGTTGGTCTTTAAGGTATATATGCTTACTGATCTGATTAGTGCATCACTTGTGATGTGCAGCACTGGTCCCGGAAGGACAGGAACTTGTGCTTGAAGGAAGCCGCAAAATGCTTCCAGTACATGGGGCGGATTGTGCGGTTAATCATATCATAAAGCTTCAGGGAGAGCCAACCTATATCGATCTAATGGCATCAGTTCATATGAACCTGAAGGTAGAGAAAAGCTAGTGAGATACAGTGACTAGAGGCTTAGTGCAGTTTCATTTAAAGGCAGTTTCTAAGGTAGAGTGCTGATAGGCGAGCACTAGTAATATCGGAAGCCCAAATAGCAGGTGCGCACTGGGTCCTTTTTCGGCGTGCATTGTGGAGCTGCTTGTTTGAGTCAGCTTTGATCTGTGCAAAGTTGAAGGCTCTCGGTGCTGCCAGGATGGTCTGAGCAAGCCATGCGATCATGCTGTCCACTCAATGATGCCATGCTTGCCTTAAAATGTATGGGCAACAATATAGTGTGCTAGTACAGGCCTGCAATATTTTGCCACCTCATCCAGATTTACCAGATCTCACAAGCGCTCTTGATATCGCGTCGCTAACAACAATGTATTTGTTTCAGTTGTAAACTCAGTGTACCAGCCTTGTGTGATGCCTACATGGAATGACCTGATTGGTCCCGCCATGTGGAAGGCCTGGTGTATACTGCTGCTCTGCTCCCAGATGCAATTTGATGATGCAATCTGAAATTTCTTATCAAAGTTCCTACTCTAATATAAAAATTACACACGACATTGTCAGTCTGCTTCACACGATATAGTCACCAGTCTGCTTCCCGCGAGGAACTGATCTATGGCAAATCGGAGCCGAACTTTCCCATCCTGGTTTGCACCTGTCGCGTGGAGTGCACGGCAAGGGGTGCGGGGGGCGGCAGCCCCCCGCGGTACGGTACGAGTTGATACCGAGTCGGAGTTGGATACACGGTTATCGACCTAGTTAGGTCAGGACCGCCTTTATATACCTCTTGTAAGCCGCCGCACGGGATAAGCCACATATTGTAAATCCCAGCGCGATTCTAACCTCACCCTGAAATAGTGAAGTATTGCTGGGCCCGTGGTTTTTTCTCTTCCTTGTTGGAAGGGTTTTCCACGTTAAAATCTCGTGTCCCCGTTGGTTCGATCTTGCTTAATTTCATCGTTGTTTTGCTATTGCGTGTAACAAATGGCCCTTATATATTAGTACTATCTCATACAAACTTATTTGTTTCTTCAAGTTGACTGAGTAACATTGCACAAATTATAAGGAAACGATATAAAAAAAATCTGGCAACAATAGCGAAAAGAAAAGATAAACTGTAGTACTAATGTAAAGATGTTTTAGTGTTTCTTAAAAAGGTGTATCTAGACACGTTTTAGTGTGCGTTTTGTCTAGAAAACGATAAAACATCTTATATTTTGATACAGAGGGAGTAGTAGTTTTCAAAAACGGGGCAGATGCCCATATGTTCATCTATGCATTTTCCATAGTATCTGTGACTACATTCTCCTCTAATTATCTATATAGTACATAAGTTCATGTCTCTTTAGTCACATTTTCGCTCCCCCTTTCGGTTTCATGATAGTTTGTAACGCAAATGGACGATGGGTGGCGCTGAACGCAGAAGGGCCGCCTTCCAGCTTTCGACGTCATTTCCTCGTGGTCCTGCTCCACCTTCGTCGCCGGCCTCTCCATCGACCATCTCAGGCCAACACGTGTCGGGTTCCCGTGGCCTGCCCAAGTTTGCGCCGATCGCGCCCCATCCCACCTTCGCCCCGCGCCCCATATTTTCCGAGTGCTTTATTCCCCCCGGCGTACGACGTGTCAAGGACCCGCCGGTTCGCCCACGCCATCATCGACGCCCCCCTCTCTCTGCCAGCCCCGGCTTCCTCCTTCGTCCCACCATCAAGGAGAGACGCGGCAACCCACTTTTCGGCTTGGCGACATCGGACTACGGAGCTCTGATGGTATTTTTTCCCTCACAGGAGATGAGGGACAATACCATGCTCATGTTCCCCCTCTCCTTCGAGGGCCACACGTTCAAGTTGGAGAAGCCGGAGGAAGGGGAGAACGTCATCGGCTGGAGTTTCAACTGCTTCGCCCAACTCTCCGCCACCAGCTTCCCCTTGGAGCATTGGGACGAGGGCGGATCCGCACCGCCTTCTGATCCTTCGGCAATGTTTGTTGCATCGATACCCTTTGCCTCAACGATCTAGACATCTCCTGCGTTCTCCCCGTCATCCGCCTCGAGGACGCGCTCGACGTGCCGCACGCCCTATTCCTCCGCGACTATGAGGGTGAGGTGACCTTTGAGGTTCGCATCCGCATGGTTCGCTCTTGGTCATCGCCGCCGACGCAACGTCGCACCTGGCTAGTCACTTTGACTGCCAGGCTGCGGCTCGTTCGGTGGTGGCGGGTGTTCGAGGATGGACGACAACGACGAGGAGACCATGTTTGGGTACCGATCTCCTTTGTCTCCGCCTCTTACCCTTGTGCCTTGGAGTTTGGCCGCAAGCGATGCTCTCCATTCCTATGCTATCAACCTCCAGCCGTGTTCGCTTGCCACCCTGCATATGGGGCTTCCCCTCCCCCTGCTCCCATGGCGAGGACATTCGTGGACCGCCTCACTTCTCGGTTCCCCGAGGAGGGAATTTCGTCGGACCAAGTTCACCCCTCTTCGGCTCCCCTCATCCACCATTCTTTCTTTTTTGCGCCTTGCCCTGCCCCTTTCCCCCTAACTCTTCATTATTGTCGCGGATGTCCTCCAAAAGCTCATTCTCCATGACCTCCAGAAAGGGAAACTGACTCACCCTCTTGACCCCTCCTGCCCTGCCATGTGCTCCAATATGCGGGCGAAACCCTTATCCTCTTCCCAAGAACCCCCGCGCCATCGCCCAGCTCAAGCACATTCTCAATGAGTTGCCTCTGCCACGGGCCTAGCCATTAATTTCCATAAGTAATGTATCCCCATGCATACAACCGACCCTACCACGTCCGCTCTAGCCTCTATCCTCGGGTGCTCGATTCTTCCTTTCGCTAACCCTACCTTGGGCTCCCTCTATCTCCCATCAAGCTCCGAGCCTCCGCCTATGCCCCCTCATCGCCAACATTGATATACGTCTATCTAGCTGGTGCACTGTCCTCGTATCGTCGGGAGGCCGTCTGGTGTTGTGCAACTCTATCCTCAACAACCCCCCTTCATAAGTTATGTGTTCTTACATTTTGCCCCAGGGTATTACTGAGAGTATAGACGAGAGGCATCGTGCGTTGTCTAATTGTTGGGACAAATTGTTGTTGTCTAAACAGGTCGGCGGCTTTAGAATTCGAGACCTTTGTCGACAGATTTTTGCCTCCTCCTCAACTTCGTTCACTTGCTCCGCCAACCAGAGCCCCCTTGGGTCCTCTGGTATCGTCGCCACTCTTCACGCGATCTTGGTGACTTTCCCTCCCACCCCTCCTTCCTTGATAAAATTGTAGCAGCATGCCTCTCACTCTATCGCTCCCGCACACGTTCATTGGTCCATGATGGGTGTGTCACCGCCTTCTGGATGGACTCGTGGATCTCATTCGGTGCCCTCTACCTCCTCTTCCCCGCCTTGTTCTCCCACTCCACCTGTCCCCACACCACAGTCGCCCTTGTCCTCAGCCCAGGCCTCTCTCTCCATCCCTACCTCACACCGCCTACCGAGGTCGAGCTCTTCTCCGTCCAGCGCATCGTCTAGCACACCTCCCTTTGCCTTGGGCACGATGCTCGATCGATGGCAGCCTCGGGCTCGCCCTCTTTCTCTAGTCGCGAGGCTTACATGCTTCTTGAGGCCCCACACTGCACCGTCTCCGGTTCCGTTATCACTTGGGGCACTAGAGTGCGCTCCAAAATAAAAATCTTCATGTGCCTCCTCACTTCCGAAAGATTGATCTCTCGTAGTAATCTCTTCGAGAAGAACTGCGCCTCGTCCGATGCTTGTGCCTCATGCGGTGCTATTGAGACTTGCAAGCAAATCTTCTTTGACTGCCCCCACGTCTTGGAGATATGGCAACGCATCAGAGTTACCACAGGTGCTTTCGCCTTGCCTTGGGATCTATCCCCCCATGAACATTAAGGTGAAGCTTTGGTATGTTGGGAGCGCATCCGCCCCGTGGCACATTTGGGAAGCCAGAAATGACTTGGTGTTCAATTGTCTTACGGACCCCGAACGACGTGATCCGTTTAGGCAGTTGGAACCTTTGATAAAGGTTCTAGCCCTTGACCTCCGACGTCGCCCCCTCGCGAAATCGCCCCCAATTTCTTGCCGCCGGTCATCCCATTTCTCGCCTCTAGCCACAGATCCAGCACCGCGCGAGCACCATGAATCAGCTCGGAGCAGCGCTGCACGAGGACGCAGCCGCCACGTCCTCGTCAACGTTGCACGGAAGTGCAACACACACATGTGGACCAACTAGGGCCTCTCGCCGCCCCCGTCCCTCCTCCGCCGCGAGGTGGAGGAGTTTGAGCGCCGACATGGCCCCACCCACCGCCTCCACGCTTCGAGGTGGGCAGCTCCTCCAGCGCGGGGAGCTCTTCAAGCGCGACCCACATGCCACAGCCGCCGCCGAAGATGGAGGAAAACAGCGAGTACGACCCGGCCGCCTTCTTCGAAACCATTGGGCCCGAGGACTACGTCCCTGAGGAGGCCTTGGAGAGCATCACCGCCCTCGTGCTGGCGCACAACAGGCGGTAGCAAGCAGAATAGGCAAAGCGCCTCCGCCTTGCAGGTGACCTCGACGACATACTGTTAGAGCAGAGCCTCGACGATGAGAGCGCTTTCACGGTGAAGACGAACAAGTGGGAGCATGAGAAGGAGAAGCAGAAGGGCATCTTCATCGACCTCAGCTTCGACAACGAGCGACCGAACTCCGGCGATGGTGGCGCCGCACCCTAGGCTCCAGTGAGCCGATTTTGGCCTCAATTAAGGTTGGGCGTCGCCATTTTATCTTAGTCTGGTTTATTTTTTTAGCAAAATGTCGTTTGTGGCTAGCTATCCGAGTGATGAACTCGACGAACTACTTTGTATCCATCTCCCGTGAAACTCATATTTAAATTATGTAGTTTGATCTACGGTTTCTGTTCTGCACGAAGTAATTCCGTACCTTAAAATCGGTTTGCAACGGTCTTTATCTTCGTTTTAAAGGTTCTCCTTTTACGGTGTCTCTTAGAGATGCTCTTTAGGACCATTATATGCCATGTATAAATGGTCATGCAACTAGCTAGCGTGTTCTCCCTTTTCTCTCCCTAATCCCCTTTGTACCTTTGATGTAACATGCACTTGACCTCCCTTGCCTGTTTCAAGTTACTAAGGGTGTGTTTGGTAGCCCGAGTGGGTTATCTCAGCCCATACGAGCTGGCTCTAGCTATAACAATCACATACAAGTGTATTTTATTTTATGTGTTTGGTAGATTGTGTGAGGTGAGCTGAGCTCAGTTTAGACTCTGTTTGGTACGTTGTATGACTTGAGCCAGGCCATACAAAAATAAAAGGTGATTAGGTCCCTAGCAACAAAAATAAAAAAGCAATCAAGTCCCTGTAAACAAAAAAAAAGCAATCAAATCCTCGGCACCGCTGCCGTGTGCCGCCGTGGTCTAGATGGCTGAGCCTTGGTTGTTGCGTGAGGAGGCGCCGCGCTGGACCTTCGTGACGGTGTGCGGAGGCGAGGGCCGACGTGAGCATGTGGGCTTGGGCAGCGCGAGCCTCTGGTGGGGCGCCGATGCGGGGTGGGGCGAGACGCTGGGCGGCGCTCGACGGCAGGGTGGGAGCCATGGAAGAGAGAGTGGGTGCGGGGAAATGGCCAGAATTTTTCGTGCGGGGTGGTAGACGCGCAGCACGGATAGGGCCCACGCATGGAGATTTCCGTATGAGGGGTGTAGGGCTGAGTAAAGAAGCTCCATCTCAGCTTCTCTTCTCGGCAGGGCTGAGAGCCATTTCAAGGCGTGGCTACCAAATAGGAAAAAGTGAAGCGGATAGAAATTTTCTGAGGAGAGCCGACCTACCAAACACGCCCTAATTACCAGGGTAGAGATACAAATGGATAGTCTAATGGACTTGACAGGCAGTCCGCTCCACTGTTTTTTCTTTTCTTTTTTGGCTAATTGAAAAACGATTTGGTTCGTGTTGTCATTAGTGGATGGCAGCTTAGAGAAGCCACGTCGCGGCGCTAGAGCCCCGACGCTAGGATAACAATCCCGACCGACCTGGCGGTTCTTCGCGCGATCCTAGGCGCTGGGCGCAATATGTATCGCTCGACGCTAATCTTTTTTTTTGCCGGCGGCAGTATGCATGCAACGCTATTGTAGCAGTTAGTTAGCATCTAGCCAAGTAGGGCTAGAATTAAAGGTTAAAACTCACGAGTTAAACGAGTAGCTCGCAACTCGACTCGGCTCCGCTCGAACTCATTGTTCAACGAGCCGAGTTGAGTTTTTATTTTCAGTGATAAACGAGTTCAAGCTAAACGAGCGAATTTACCGAGTAGCCTCAAATAATCAAAAATAATTATATATACAATATATAATGTTGATTTTTTTTATAGTTTTACAAAATTAGATAAGTTAAACGAGTAGCTCACGAGCTACTCGTAATTTCACCGAGCCGAGCCGAGTTTTGATTCTGAACTCGTTTGTTGAACGAGTCGAGCCGAGCCGAGGATCGGCTCGAATTCCAGCCCTATAGCCAAGCGCTCAGCGTTACTATCACATGCGCTTAGCAAGTAATTTTGTTCTAGTATATTTATTTTTATTGCTCAAGCGCCGCATCAAGCGTCCATGTGGTGTAGATGCTCTTAGGAAAGGCAGTGGACGGATACGGGGACGTGCGCTGCATCCCCATTCCCCATCCCCACCGGTGGGGTTTTTTCCCCAAAATGGACGATGCCGACCTTTTATCTGTAGTGATTCTACTTGAAAATTACGCAAAGTTGTGGAGGAAAGCATGTCCATGACCATCTATGATATGGGGTTGCCCGATCTTCTTGATGAACTCACACGATAACTAGGATCTGATAAATTGTGTCTCTCCACGAACTCTCCGGCTAATTCCTGATGCCAATTGATGCAGCAACAATCCCTTGGATATTCGTAAATCCACACACTTGCACGAGCAGCCACTGACTACTAATGGTCATGTATCAACTGATTCCCAGTGGAATAGCAGATAACACGCAAAACTTGCAATATGATTAATTCCTGATGAATGCTTCAAGCAGTCAACAATGGAGTCTAGGGTTTATGAATAAAGGTAGTCTAACCTATTCACACGCAGGTGAAAGGGTATAAGAGAGGGAGGGGGTGCGGCCACAACCTGGTTGCGCAAGTACCAATCCCCTAATCTGACTAGGACTCGAACCAACATAGGTTTGGACTCGGACTAGGGATACAAACCGACCCAATGAGGGGGTGCGGCCAACTAGGCATGCAAGACTTTTATTCCACACGTGTGGGAGGACCTAGGACATGTCCTTGGTGCCCCCATAACATATATTGCGCAGCACAATTAATTGTAGGCTGGTGCACCATAGGACATGTCCTCAATGCTTCCAACTCCATCCAATTCAGCTCCTGGCTTCTCCTCCTTGCTTGTGCTGCCATGATCAACTCTCTCCTTGCCTCCATTAATGTTTGTTATCTGAAAAACCTGAATCATACATAAATGCAGGGATTTAGGTAGTATAAAATTCTCATAAAAACAAACATCATAATTTAATAGGAGTGAGTTCACCTGCTGTTCTAATAGTTTGGTTCTTGATCTAGTCATTGGACCAATCCTTACTTCATCATGCTTATCTTGAACAGCAACATCATCAGCAATAGGAGGAATAACAAATGTACTAGGGATGTCCTCATCATCCTCCCCCCTTGAAAAGGCGTCGACCTCGACGCATCAAGGTCCTCTCCATGGTATGGTGATAGATCAGCAACATTGAACGAATTACTCACACCAAACTCATCACTAGGAAGATCAATCATGTATGCATTATCATTAATCTTGTGAAGAACTTTATATGGACCAGCACCTCGTGGCATCAACTTGGACTTGCGCAATGTGGGAAATCTTTCCTTACAAAAATGTACCCACACCAAATCACCTGGCCGAAAAAGTACCTCCTTCCTCTTCTTGTTAATCCTCTCAGCAACATGTTTTTCTGTCTTCTCAATTGCTTCCTTGGTCTTCTCATGGATCTTCCTCACATAATCAGCTCGTTTTGAAGCCTCCATATTAACTCTCTCTTGTACAGGAAGTGGCAATAAATCAAGTGGCGTGATGGGCTTGAAACCATACACCACCTCAAACGGGCATAGCTGAGTAGTAGAATGTACAGCCCTGTTGTATGCAAACTCAACATGAGGAAAACACGCATCCCACTCCCGCAGGTTCTTTTTAATCATGGCTCGCAACAATGTGGATAATGTGCGATTCACCACCTCCGTTTGTCCATCAGTTTGGGGGTGACAAGTAGTAGAAAACAACAGCTTTGTCCCTAGCTTCCCCCATAGCGTCTTCCAGAAATAGCTCATGAACTTGACATCACGATCAGAAACAATAGTCTTGGGTACTCCATGTAATCTCACTATGTCCCTGAAAAACAGATTAGCAATGTGCGACACATCGTCGCTCTTGTGGCATGCAATAAAATGTGACATTTTAGAGAATCTATCAACTACCACAAATATTGAATCATGTCCTCTTTTAGTCCTAGGCAAACCTAACACAAAATCCATACTAATGTCTTGCCAAGGTGTAGTAGGTGCAGGAAGATGAGTATATAAACCATGAGGTTTCAGTTTTGACTTAGCCTTGTTGCATGTGATGCAACGTCGCACAAACCTCTCCACATCTCTTCTCATACATGGCCAATAGAAGTGATCAGCCAACATCATCAATGTTTTCTCCCTCCCAAAGTGTCCCATCAATCCACCATTGTGTGATTCCTGCAACAATAACAAACGCAAGGACGACTCGGGCACACATAATTTGTTAGCTCTAAACAAATATCCATCATGCAAATGAAATTTATCCCATGCTTTCACAGTAGTACAATTCGCATATGCAGTTTTAAAATCATTGTCTTGAGCATACAAATCTTTTACACTCTCCAAACCAGGATTTTTCACATCCAATTGAGTTAATAGCATACTTTTCCTAGAGAGAGCATCAGCAACAACATTATCTTTGCCTTTCTTATATTTAATTATGTACGGGAATGATTCAATGAATTCAACCCATTTAGCATGTCTTTTATTAAGGCTAGATTGACTCTTTAAAAATCTCAATGCTTCATGATCAGAATGTATGATAATTTTTTGGCCACAAATAATGTTTCCAAACCTCAAGAACTCTAACAAGTGCATAAAATTCTTTATCATAAACAGAATAGTTCAATTGGGCACCATGCAATTTCTCAGAAAAATAAACAACAGGTTTATTTTCTTGCATAAGCACACCACCAATACCAATACCACCTGCATCACACTCAATTTCGAATTGTTTGTTGAAATTAGGCAATATTAATAATGGGGCCGAAATCAGCTTGTTCTTAATCTCATCAAAAGCAATATCTTGTTCTACCCCCCATGTAAAATCAACACCCTTCTTAGTTAAATCATTTAATGGTGCAGCAAGAGTACTAAAGTCCTTGACAAATCTTCTATAGAAACCAGCCAATCCATTAAAACTTCTCACTTGACTAACATTAGTTGGAATAGGCCAATTTTTAATAGCTTCAATTTTAGATTCATCAACTTCAATGCCATGTTTAGATACAACATATCCCAAAAAAATGACCTTGTCTTTGCAAAAAGAACATTTAGCAAGATTACCATATAATTGATTTACTCTTAAAACATGCAAGACTTGTCTAATGTGATCAACATGCTTAGTTTCATTGTGGATATATATGAGAATATCATCAAAATAAACTACCACAAATTTTCCAATAAACTCTCTCAAAACATGGTTCATAAGTCTCATGAAAGTACTAGGTGCATTAGTTAAACCAAAAGGCATCACTAACCATTCATATAAACCAAATTTAGTTTTTAAAACAGTTTTCCATTCATCCCCTTCTTTCATTCTTATTTGATGGTAACCACTCCGCAAATCAATTTTAGAGAAAACAGCAGCACCACTTAATTCATCTAACATGTCCTCCAAACGAGGTATAGGATGACGATAACGAATAGTGATGTTGTTAATTGCTCTACAATCTACACACATGCGCCAAGTACCATCTTTCTTAGGCACTAAAATAACAGGAACAGCACATGGAGATAAGCTAATACGAATATAACCTTTGTCGAGTAGCTCCTGCACTTGTTTCTGAATTTCCTTGGTTTCTTGGGGATTAGTCCTGTAAGGGGCTCGGTTTGGTAATGTTGCTCCAGGGATCAAGTCAATCTGATGCTCAATGTCACGCAATGGTGGCAGCCCTGCTAGTACCTCCTCTGGAAAAACATCATCAAAATCCTGCAAAATATGAGAGACACCAAGAGGAATAGGGGTCATGTCAGAAGAAACCAAAATTTCTCCCTTGTGCATGAGCACTATAGGAAGCATACTAGGGTCCTCACTAAACTCTCTCAAATCCTCTTTGGTGGCTAGCATACATAATAGGCTCACTCCCTCACTTTTATTTTTGTAGGCCCGTTCTCTCACAACTCACTCAAAACAGCAAAGCAATGAGGTTAACTTACTGTTCCAAACTGAATAGAAATACTTACCACAAGTAAACAATAGTACTATGACTTGGTGTGAATAAAAGAATACCCAGGGATTTTAGCTAACACAAGGCAAAGCAGGATATATAGTGGGGCTTGGTATGGATACCTAACAACACCAATAACAAGTCCTATTTGCTGTTTGTGATGACTGAAAAATAGCACCTAGGAAACACACACCAAAGTGGAGACAAATGTGGCAATGCAATTATATGTATGGAAATATTATAATGCTCTCGAAAGACAATAGCTATGCTCTAAAATATCACAGGCACAAGATTGCTCAATGGAAAGTGTTAATATAGTAGTGGTGAAACAGCTCCAAGAACAATATAGCAATAGATCACAAGGCCTTTTTCTCTTTTCACAATTCTGTTTTTCTCTTTTTTTTATACTTTTATAACTGGCCAACACTAGTTAGGATCAAAAATAAACACAACACTATCAATGTGACACAATAGTTATGAAATTGAGCAGCCTGGAAAGAGCAAGAAGTAGCTATTCTTTTGGGTAAAAGGTACCTAAAAATTACTGTAGACTGGCAGTAGCTAGGCTCACAAAGATTGGAACAGAAAACCTAAAAAAAATGTAAAAGGAAACTAAAAGGAAACGGGACTATAGCTAATAGCACCTCACGGAAGGAAAACGTGCAATTTTGAGTCGACGGCAGCGTACTGCGGCAGGAAAACGCGATGAAACTGTGCCGTATGGCAGCAAACGTGCGCACGCGGTGGAAAACGTGGCCGCGGTAGCGATAGGCGCGCGCGGCAGCAAAACGAGGCAAACGCGTGCCACGACAGAACGCACGGCTGGCTGCGGGTAAGCGCGCGACGGTGGTTTGCGGTGGTTTTGTAAGCGTGGGACGGAGCGAAACCGAGTGCGGGTGGGAGACGGTGGCGGCAGCGATTTGTGTTGTTTCCGTGCCACGGCAGGAACCCGATTCCGAGTAGAATTGGAAGCCAACCACGGATCGGTGAGGGTTTTTGGTGGGGTTTTTTTTGGACACGCTCGAACAAAACGAAGAACACCTAGAACCCTAAACCTAAACCAAAAACAAAGACTCAAAAGGACAAAAAGGAACACGAAAATCAAACACAAAACAACAACTAGGGTATGAAATTGGTGATGATCTACGGCTAGGCAAAACTATTCCTGTTTTTTGTGGCTTTTTCGGTGGATAGGTAATGAAAACAAAACTAATCTACTAGAACACGATAGCTCACCGAGTTAACCTGTAAATCTGATACCAAGATGAGGACATCCCTAATACATTTGTTATTCCTCCTATTGATGATGATGTTGTTGTTCAAGATAAGCATGATGAAGTAAGGATTGGTCCAATGACTAGATCAAGAACCAAACCATTAGAACAACAGGTGAACTCACTTCTATTAAATTATGATGTTTGTGCTTATGAGAATTTTATACTACCTAAATCCCTGCATTTATGTATGATTCAGGTTATTGATAACACAAACATTAGTGGAGGCAAGGAGAGAATTGATCATGGCAGCACAAGCAAGGAG
Source organism: Alopecurus myosuroides (assembly GCA_028641055.1). Classification (NCBI taxonomy): domain Eukaryota; kingdom Viridiplantae; phylum Streptophyta; class Magnoliopsida; order Poales; family Poaceae; genus Alopecurus; species Alopecurus myosuroides. The sequence goes on from JAPCYS010000216.1 coordinate 116,977, forward strand.
AAGAAGCCATGATCTGAATTGGATGGAGTTGGAAGCATTGAGGACATGTCCTATGGTGGAAAAACTACTTCTGTTTTTTGTGGCTTTTTCGGTGGACAGGTAATGAAAACAAAACTAATCTACTAGAACACGATAGCTCACCGAGTTAACCTGGCTCTGATACCAAGATGGTATGGGGTTGCCCGATCTTCTCGATGAACTCACACGATAACTAGGATCTGATAAATTGTGTCTCTCCACGAACTCTCCGGCTAATTCCTGATGCCAATTGCAACAACAACCAATCCATTGGATATTCGTAAATCCACACACTTGCACGAGCAGCCACTGACTACTAGTGGTCCTGTATCAACTGATTCCCAGTGGAATAGCAGATAACACGCAAAACTTGCAATATGATCAATTCCTGATGAATGCTTCAAGCAGTCAACAATGGAGTCTAGAGTTTACGAATAAAGGTAGTCTAACCTATTCACACGCATGTGAAAGGGTATAAGAGAGGGAGGGGGTGCGGCCACAACCTGGTTGCGCAAGCACCAATCCCCTAACCTGACTAGGACTCGAACCAACATAGGTTTGGACTCGGACTAGGGATACAAACCGACCCAATGAGGGGGTGCGGCCAACTAGGCATGCAATACTTTTATTCCACACGTGTGGGAGGACCTAGGACATGTCCTTGGTGCCCCCATAACATATATTGCGCAGCACTGGGCTGGTGCACCATAGGACATGTCCTCAATGCTTCCAACTCCATCCAATTCAGCTCCTGGCTTCTCCTCCTTGCTTGTGTTGTCATGATCAACTCTCTCATTGCCTCCATTAATGTTTGTGTTATCAATAACCTGAATCATACATAAATGCAGGGATTTAGGTAGTATAAATTCTCATAAGAACAAACATCATAATTTAATAGGAGTGAGTTCACCTGCTGTTCTAATAGTTTGGTTCTTGATCTAGTCATTGGACCAATCCTTACTTCATCATGCTTATCTTGAACAGCAACATCATCATCAATAGGAGGAATAACAAATGTAGTAGGGATGTCCTCATCAATCTATGATGATATTTATCACGGCATATACACCAACAATGTATAGTTTTGTTTTCCAGCTTTGAGCTGGCCGTAGTAGCAGTATAATAATAATAGCAGCTGTGTGTGGCGTGACACCAATTAGCAGCTTCATGTGGCCTACCAACCTATCGGCATTCAGTGCTGCATGCTCTCTTGCACACGTACAAAACGAAGCTCGAACTCGTATTCGTACTTCCTTTGTACTACTAGCTAGTCCCTCTAAACATGGGGTTCTCAATGCGCGATATACATAGGTGGGAAATGATGTCAAATTCGTTCACACCTCGATTGTGTTACACGCAATAGCAAATCAACGATGAAATTAAGCAAGATCAAACCAACGGGGACACGAGATTTTAACGTGGAAAACCCTTCCAACAAGGAAGAGAAAAAACCACGGGCGCCAGCCAGCAATACTTCACTATTTCGGGGTGAGGTTACAATCGCGCCGGGATTTACAATATGTGGCTTATCCCGTGCGGCGGGTTACCAGAGGTATATAAAGGCGGTCCTGACCTAACTAGGTCAGTAACTGTGTATCCAACTCCGACTCGGTATCAACTCGACGAGCCTCCGCATAGCGGAGGCCAAAGTTTTCTTTATCTTCATATGAATTTGGATCACCATAAAATAACAGATTGGGACTCGCTTTGGAAAGCAGATTGAGGAGCCAAAAGGCTCATGGAAGCAGCGTTGGTGATGGTGGCGCTACCGATGGAGTTAGCAGCAAGAGGAAAGGGCGTTGGAGTTGGAGCAAGTAGCGTGAGTGCATGATGGAGGCGGTGAAGAGCACCAAACATGCCGTGGTTTGGTTCGAGAGCCTTTCCGCACAAGCAAACCTTTGTGGGAGAAGCTTCTCAAAGTGTGTCGGTTTGTTTATTCTGTCGCGCGCCGTTTGGCAGCGAGTAGCGTGCGTTCGTCCTCCACTAGACACGACGGGTGTCCCGGCCTAGCCAGCGAGTAGCGCGCGTTCACGTCATCCTGGCCTAACGCCATGGAAATCGCTTTTGACGCTGCCTGGTTTCGCTATCGGCCTTTGGTTACGACTTTTGTTTCGCGCGGCCATGATTCAACGGCGTGATGCAGGTATATTTGGTGATTCACCACGGAACCGAACATTTTTGGCCATCTCGGTGGAGCTCCGACTGAATCGTGATTTTATTGTTAATCTGTTGGCACAGTCTGAATATCACTCCTACTATAACACCAGGCGATGTGCAGCTCCGCCCATGAGTCGTGGGCCCCAAATTAAGTAGAGATAGAGATGGGGCTAGGCCCGCCAGATCAACAATGCTGATGCACGTGTCTAGCTAGGTGCTGCTCTTCCGTTATTTTTTTGTCTACTACTCTACGTCCACTCCTCAATCTGCACAAGCCGGGCACGATAGGAAAACATGGTCCCTGCCTACTACCCTCATTGCGGTGCGCCTTCCCAGGCCGCCGTGTGCAACGGCAAACACTGAACGCGTCGTCCACATCTTTGTTTAATCGCGGGCCGAGCCACCCGACCCAGAAGATCGAGAGCGCGTGGAAACGTGCGCGCGTGCCAGGATTTTCCTTTTCAGGGGCTGGCTTTCTTTTACCTACGACAATACTGTTCCACTTTTCGAAAAGGAATAATCGCTCCACTTTTATAAGGCTTTTTACTCCTTCCATTTTAAAATAGATGAGTTTTATTTGTCCAAATATGCATGTACGTAGACATGTTTTACTCTAATGTATGGACATGGCCAAAAATTGTTTCGTGTTCGAGCAAGGTACTCGACATTTTTCCCTCATATAACCTTTAGTACATGTCGAATTATTAATAGTGCAAAAAATCGCAAAATCAGATCTTAACCAGCATAAATAGAAATCATAAATATAAAATTTATGATCAACTTCTATATACTGAGTAGAGGTGAAATTGTTGGATTTTCTTCTAACACTTATGACATGCGTTGAATTTAAAATTATTACCAATCTTGACTAGAAATACGTGTTCAAGGGCAAATGATCAATTAAGTGTATAGAATAACCAGCATATCTCTAGATTTAGAGAACGAGTGGCCTAACTCAGAGATCGAATTGCTGAATGATGGTGAGGCGAAAAACAGTCACCCTGATCAATACTTCAACACAGAGCTTGACACGACAGCATCACGGGAGAGTTTTCTAGCGGATGACTCTTGGCATAGTTTTCAAGCAGCCAAAGGGCGCCATGACGGCATGGCAGATCAATCTGATCTTGGGGCAAAAGTACGGCCGCTCGGCTGCCAGAAAGAAAAAGAAGTTACGCTAAGAAGAAACGTGCCTAAACTGGGCTCGGCCTCACTGCATAGATAGTCATGGAGCTTTAAGTACTAATTAGCACGTATATGAGATAATTAGCAAGTATATGCATTAGCCACACTAGTAATACATACTCCAAATCATTAGGGGGGCGAACCTTGGCGGGGTCTAGCCACCGCTAGCCCCCATGTCTAGACAACTTTTAATGCACGTGTTTACTCATATTAGCATGTATCTAGACAACTTGAGCAATAGCTACAACATCTTATATTTGAGAACGGAGGAAGTACTGCTCCACTTCCTAGAGTGTATAGGAAAACTACTCCGTTCTAGCAACACAAATATATCTCCACATAGTCCCTTTAGAGCGGTCCAAATACCGGAAGTTAAGAGAACACCGAGTTTGTAGGATTTATCCCAACGTCCACAAATAAACAGAAATTCAACGAAAAGCAAACTTACATTCATATGGTCCAAAGGCTAGTTCTTACATTCGAAATTAAAATATAAACAAATAAACTCGATAGCTAGGTTTCGCTTGAGCCCGCTGCCCCTTTTGTCCATCGCCGTTGTGGCCCGCCGCTGTTGCCTACTCGTCATCGTCGAGGAAATAAATTAAAATATAAACAAATAAACGCTATAGCTAGGGTTCACCCGAGCACGCTGCCCCGTTCGCCCATCGTCGTTGTGGCCCGCAGCTGTTGCCTACTTGTCATCGTCGAGGAAATAAATTAAAACAAATAGACTCTATAGCTAGGGTTCGCCCGAGCCCGCTGCCCTGTTTGCCCATCGCCGTTGTGGCCCGCCGATGTTGCCTACTCGTCGTCGTCGAGGACGATGTAGGCGCCTCCTCCGCCGGTAGAGTCTCAGAGAGCAGGCCTCATGTTCTTTCCACGATGGCCATGTGCGTTGCGGCGACGCTCGCCTCCATGGGGGAAGGGTGAGGAGGTGGAGTGTCGGGTCCATATCCGGCCACATCCCAACTCCTCGAGCTTGGGGGTCGTGGTGGCATGGCGGAGCTCGGCGTCGTCGTCCTTCCGTGGCACGGGTGTTGGAGATACGCTCTAGAGGCAAAATAATGGTGAGTTTTATTTGTCATATCTCATTAAGTTTTAATAAGTTTTATACCAATGCTATAATTATATTAATAGGAAACGTTAATACATGTGTGGTATGTAAAACAACCAGAGTCTCTAGTGAGCCTCTATACTAACTAGCTTATTGGGAAATTGATGATTGAGGGTTTCACGGTCATGTGATATTTATGTGAATTGACAACGAGGACATTTTATTGGATGAATAAGATGATGGATATACCCAACATAAGTATTGCAATGTGATCATGTTACGAATTTCATGGAAATATAATATCCTAATCCTTAGACCGCGAGATCATATTTAATCACTATCTTTGAAGGCTACTTAGATTGCATAAAACGTCACACCGTAACAGGGTGATTACACAGTCATTGGATGCTTGATGACCGTGTTTTCCTAATCATGGACATTGTTTATGTCAGCATCAATGAATAGCATATTGTTGGCTGGGAACAATATGGCTGGGTATTCCCTAAGTAGATTCATATGCTAAGAGATTCCATTAAGACAGCTTTGTTCTTATTGTCATATCAAAGCACGGTTATATTACAACATGTTCTTTGACCATGAGGTTATCGGGGCGATGTATTCTGCAGGTTTTACTTTGGTACTATCAAGAGTCACACCGTAAATTGGGTGAACATAAATGTAGCCACTTGGTAATTCTAAAGGAGTGTTGAAGAGGACGTGACCCCAACAATCCCCATGGCGAGAGACCCGGGTTTTCGTATGGGTGTAGCGTTCCCATATTTAAATAATGCAAGAAACATATGTGTTACTGTGCTCCTGAATCAATTGCTGGCACCATAGTACAAGATGAAATATCATGCAAATGTGTCAAATTCTACTACAACACATGATCCGGTCTTTACAACTTAAATACATTATAACTTGCATAGCCTCATAAGACTAGTATGAACTAAATTTACAACTTGCATAGTGTTAGAAAACTAGCAAGAAACATAGATTTACAGAGGAAAACATAGTATATCATTGAGCCTCATCTTCTTCATGTGCCACAGGAAAACCATATTGGCGGTAGACTCGAGATCCTAAACGAAATCCTCACTCGTCTTCAGAATAACCTGCACGTTGGAATATGCAGCCACAAGGGAGTCAATATAATTTAATTTATTCGCAAGTGACACTTGGGTGGATATAAGTGGCAAGACAAATACTACATCTTATTTGGCCAAGTGGAGTTTTGGCTAAGTTTGCATAAAGTCAGTTTTCTCCTAACTCTTTTGTAAGGTCGTTTTCTTTTCAAAGGGTGACAACATTGGAATAAAATCCAAGCACCACTACTATTGTTCACCTACCCAAGTTTTACCTCTTGAAAAAAATGGTGATGTGATTTTTTCGTCCATCCTTGTCCAGCTGCTCGAAGTTGTCCATAGCCGGTGACATGGCTAAGATCTTAGTTTGTTGACTCTGCAGAGTTTGCACACTTGCACATTTTGTCTTCAGTTATCCCAAACATCCTATATACCCGGAGTGCATCAAGGAAAGGAGAGAATTGAGACGAGATATTTCAGAAGTAAGAATTCAACCCACTGACAAGACCCGTTCCACCTATAATTCTACTACATCTTCTTATCAAGCCCGGGCTAAACCCTCAAACTTAGGTGATCAAGACAGAGCCCATATATCAGAAAGATGCACTGAAAGCAATATAAACTTGGGGGGCATCTTAATCAATTTGTTCCTGGGTGGCATTCCTCAAGTGATGTCGTGGTGGTGTCACGGCAGATGCCATCGGATGGCTAAAGTTGTGGGGACGAAGGACGTTGGAGGCGCTCGGGGAGGGATCACACGACGGGTAGCCGCGTGAAGTATGGAACAAGCACTGCAAACAACAAGATCTACCCAGGTTCAGGGCCCTCGTGTGGAGGTAAAACCCCTACTCCTGCCTTTCTCTCTTTGTATTCGAGTCTCTCCGAGTAGCCACAGTACAAATGTTCTTGCTACCGAGTAGCCACTCTTCTCTCTACGTGATGAACTAGGTCAAGAATCTGAACCAAGTCTGGGATCCCTCGCGCAGGAGTGGGCAGGGCACCTTATATACTCGGTGCCCAGCCGGATACTGCCAAATACAAACAGATGTCGACATAGTGTGCACACCGTCCTTCTTCCGAGCTCCCGCTGACAGCTTTGGCTTCTAAGTTTGTCCGGTGCGGAAAGTCGTTGGGCAAAACCAAGTAATCGATCTGTTATCACTGCTGCGAACACAGAGTAGGTCCCCCCTATCCTGCGACGCCTTGCTGACACACTGTCGCTGTCAGGCATGCCGTCCTCAGATGAACGGTGCCGTGAACAGTGCCAAAGTACGGACCCGGGATACGCGGGATCCTGTGTCAGAACGGCTCCTTTGACTTCTGGCCCGAGTAGGATCCCGCCATTTCTACTCGGGCCAATTCTTCTACTCGGGGGAACATAACTTTCCTGATTCGTCCTTCTGGCCATCTATGTGTAAGACCGAGTAGCAGTCGACCGGGTAGCATGTACCGGGTAGCCGGCTACTCGGCCCAACATCCTCTTCTGATCTTGCCCTTAGCACTTGCCTTTACCCTACTCGGGGGTAACCCCCCGACAGCAGTCCCCGAAACTGGTAGAGTCATGCGAACTTGTTCACTGGGCTCTGCCAGCTTAAAACCAACCTTGATAATCTTGCCCTCGAACCTTAGGACGCCGAGTAAAACCTCCGAGTAGCCCCTGATTTGGTCTTAAGCTTCTTCCGAATAGAACCACTTCTCTTCTCTGTAGCCGAGTAAAAGGACTTGGTGAAACTTCCAATTAGAGTATCTGTGTGGCAGAGCACAATCCGGCTTTCCACACTGCAACTGGGCACGTGTCACACAGCCACGACTCCGACGCCTCGGTGCCCGGGGTCTGACAGGCCACGCGCCCAGTTTTTACGGCCTGGGCCCACTAGCCCGTTATGTCTCATCAAGCGCAGTAATTGCCCACGATCGCGTCGTGGGATCAAATGCGGCCGTTACGCGCGCGTTCCGCGCTGTGTGCGTTTCTAACCGGCCCACACTCCCCACGCCGCACGATCTTGGCCACGATCGATCCCACTACCTCAACTCGTAATGGCAACTCGAGGGGCGGTATAAATACCCCCTCGGCAACTCCTTCTTCCTCTTCTGCTCTCACTTTCCCCTTGCCTCCTCGTTTCTCCGCCGCCGCAGAGCACCTCGCCGCCGCGCATCTCATCGCGCCGCCGCGAGTTTCTCCACCCAATTCCTTCGATTCCTCACCAAATCTTCTCTCCAAGTCGATGGCTCGCGATGACGATGCCCGCGCCGGCTGGGCCGGATCTGAGGTTACTGCGGAGGAATGCCAATGGCTGGTGAACACCCGGCGAGTTCCTCCCGGTGTTCGCTGCCGACATCCTGGCAGCGAGCTCGTCCCTACTCCGCAGGAGGGCGAGCACGTCGTCTTCCTCGCGCACTTCGCGCGAGGATTCGGGCTCCCAGTTTCTGATTTCTTCCGATCTTTTCTCAACCACTATGGCCTTCAGCCGCACCACCTCCCGCCAAACGCCATCGTCATGCTCTCATACCACGCCATGGTATGCGAGGCATTCTTGGGCGTACGGCCCACTTCGACGACCTGGTCCCGATACTTCTTCTTTAGGAAGCAAAGCAAGGCCAGGAAAGATGGCGCGGAGAGCAGCCGCGGGATGACGGAGACCGGCAGCGCCATGATGGTGCAGCGTGGCGGGACTAACCACCCGCGGATCAAAGGTTTGGACTCTGTCCGCAAGTGGCAGAGGACCTTCCTTTACGTGAAGAACATCCCTGTCGAGAAGGGAGCTGCCGTGGTGGATCAAATCAATCTGCCCAGGTGGGCCAACACTGCCCCCACCGGGCAGAATTGGAGGACCAAGCCGCCACTGGATACCGACCTCAAGCAGATGGACGAGCGCCTTGCCGAGCTGATCGAGGAGGGGCTCAAGAGTGACGACCCCATCGCCTGCTGGATCTCCAGGCTGGTACTCCCGCTGCAGCGCCGCGCACATCTCATGTGCTACATGGGCGGCCACTGAGATTGCACTCGGACGACCACGTTCGAGCTTAGCAACACGGACGTGGCCGTCTGGGCGCGCTCCATCATGAGCACCGGCCTCCACGACCACTGGCAGTACGGCTTCGTGCCGTTCAGCCGCACGAAACCAATCAAGCGGGTTAGTACTCCTTACCCTGTTTCCTGTATACAAATTCCGAGTAGATAACCTTCTTAGCTTGTTGTGCCTAGTATCCGCACTCCGCGCCGAGTAGGGCACTTTGCAGTTTTGCTTAAGCTTCATGTGCTTTGTGTTTGCACGCCCCTGCCGAGTAGTACACTTAGCAGTTTTGCCTAGGCTTCATGTGCTTTGTGTTTGCACGCCCTGCCGAGTAGCACACTTAGCAGTTTTGCCTAGGCTTCATGTGCTTTGTGTTTGCACGCCCTGCCGAGTAGCACACTTAGCAGTTTTGTTTAGTCTTTGTGTGCTTTATGTCTGCACGCCCTGCTGCGTATGATGCCGTTATGCTACTCGACTGATTTGTGGTGCTTGCCTATTTTCCAGGTCCTTGCTCGCCAGATCGCTGAAAGCCAGGAGCTCTTCGAGGCTAACTGGGAAGAGGACCGAAAGGAGGACGACGAGGTCTCCTTCGACACCGCGGATAGCCTCTGCATCCCTCATGCCGTCCAGCCGGGTAAGCACCACGTCGACACGTCCATTCGGGACTGGTCCGAAGACGACGACGAAGGTGATTAAGTTCACCTCTTTTGGTCGTGAGTAGCGCAACCCCGTTTCTTTCTGTTCCTCAATTGTTTTCTTTTCCTCAATTCTACAGAAGACGCTGATGCTGACGCTGGTGCTGAAGAGGAGGGCGAGGACGGGGATGAGGAGGCCCTTGACGCCGATCCGCTTGCGGTTGCTGCTCCCACCACTCGCAAGAGGGCAGGTAGCGGTGCTCAGGAGCCCCCCAGCAAGAAACCCAAGCAGGCCGTGAAGAAGGTTAGACAGGGGAGACGGCTACCGCCTTCCCGTGCAGGGTAAGTAACTTTCTCCCGAGTTGCGCATCGCTGTTGCTGCTTTTTGGTTCCTTCTGCCTTTCTTCCTTTTCTGATTTTTCTCTTCTCTTCAGCGCCCCCTTGGAAGCTAATGCCGCTGCCGCACCCATCAAGTCCAAGTCCAAGAAGAGATCCTCCATCGATGTAGATGCGCTCATCGAGCTTTCTGACGAGGATGAGATCGCGGCGCGGGACAGGGTGCGTGCGCCCTCTCCTGTGAAAGGGGAAGACGAGGGCGACGTCCAGCACATGGATACGGATGCCCACGACGCCGAGCAGGAGCAGCAGGCCCGCGCAGAACGAGAAGCGCAGGACGCTGCTTACGACGAGAGACCACCTTCTCCCCCAGCTGCCACAACCGGGGAGAACTCAGAACAAGACCTCGAGCAACACGACCAGACCGCCCTTGAGCGGCAGGAGGAGAACCAAGAGCAGCCAGCGACAGGGGCTGCTGACCGCACTGACCCCGCGGCCCCGCCGCGGGTAGAGAGACAAGAAGAATCACAGCAAGGTCCCGCTGCCGAGCAGCGGGTTGAGATAGTTAACGAGATGGAGCAGGACCTGCAGAGCCACGCGCAGCCGGATGCTGTGCCGGGTAGCGAGCCCTTGGTGCCGCCTACCCAGCAGGGCACTTCCTCCACCGCACCGAGCTCCCCGCCGGTGAAGAAGACCAAGATTACAGCGAGCCCTCCAGTCAAGAAGGAGGCTGCCGAGAAGAAGGCCCCCGAGAAGAAAGACACCGAGAAGAAGACCGTCGAGAAGAAGGCCGCCGAGAAGAAGGCCTCTGAGAAGCAATCTGCCCAGCCTGACGCCAACGTTCGCAAGAATCCTCCTCGTGGTGCTGTGCAGGGCTCTGCCGCGATGCCGCCGCCCCAACCAATTTCAAGAACTGTCGCCAAGGCTGGGCAGCTCACCATTGGCGATTCCGGCGCAGCCGTTGACGCAGCCGCAGGACCAAGTTTGCCAGATCCGCCTACCTACCCGCCTTACTTGGTGAAAATGAGCAAACAGCACAGCATCCCTCTAACTGCGGCCGAGAAGAAACTTGCTATCAGGAAAGGCAAGCAGGCCACGGCTGTGGACTCCAAGCCGCCAACCAGGAACAAGGACAGATCCCTCTCAATTTTCTCGCGCGAGGTCCAGGAGGACGAGGTGACGTCCAGGGGGCTCGAGGAGATGATTGACCGTGTAGGCTTCATCGACGCCGACTGGAACAGCGACATCCTTGGCAACAAAACCTGGCACGGCTTGGCTTTGGGAGATCTGGATCATATGCGCATTGACTGGAACAAGGCGTACATGGGCTACAATCCCATGACCATCTCGTCCAAGACCAGCACGCTTGCCGCCAAGCTGTTCGTCCACCGCAAGGCCGTAGAGGATATCGAACAAGCTTATGCAGTAAGTTTCGCTCACCCAATTCGAGTTGCATTTTTCTTCTCTTCTACTCTTCTCCTTCTTCTTATCCATCACCCAGTCCCCGAGATTCTGGCCGAGTAGACGGATACTCAACCGAGTTGCCGTCTTTTCGGGTTGAATCTTCACGATTTGTGTCTGATTCGTTTTCTTTCTGCTTCTTAGAATAGCCTCTTGAAGAGAACAAACTTGTTCCGACGATTGCTCTGGAACCACAGCATCGCTAGAAGGCGCCTTGAGGCCCTAGAAATGGAGCGCAAGACTGATGAAGCGACGGAAAAGGAGGTCATGGATCGCAGCCTCCAGATTTCCGAGATCGAAAGTAAGCTTTTAGCTACGCGGTTCCTGCGTTTTGTGTTTACGCCCGCTTTTGCTTTCTGCTCTAATCGATTCCTTCCTGCAGGCAAGTTTAAGACCTTGGCAAAGGAGCATGCGAACTGCCGCGCTTTTATTGAGAGCGGTCAAACTACGATTAAAAGGCTGGAAGGTGAGTTGGTGTTTTTCTCGGCTTGTTTTCCTTCCTCCCACCTTTGCTACTCTGCTGACCGTGTTTTGCTCTTCATAGAAGACCATAAGAAATTTGTCGAGGAGCATCTCGACTGCCTCAAACCCGCCGAGGTGCAGCAGCAGTTGGCGAGCCAGGCTGTAGAGCTGAAGAAAGAATACACCACCGAGTTGGAACCTCTCCAACTCCAGCTGCGAGCCGCTCTCCAAAAAGCCGTTGACATAGCTGCCGAGAAGAACAAGATAGCAGCCGAGAAGAAGAAGCTTGAAGCAGCTGCCAAGGCCGAGAAAAGGGCTCTTGAGCTGGAGTGCAATACACTGAGGAAGAGCAACTCGGATCTCATGCTCCAGCTGGCCCAGTTCCGGAGGGTGGAAGAAAGGCATGTTGCCGACGAGGAGTCATGGGAGAAGACGCTGCAGTCGCTACTCTGCGAGCTGAACAGTAAGTACCTGCTTCCCTGCGCTTCGCTGTTCCTTTTGCTTCTCTGCTGCCTGATTCGCTTCTCTTCTCTGTCTCTGTTTCTAATCTTTTTGATAGCTTTTTCAGAAATCTTCCCCGACATTTGCTCGGCCTGCAAACCTGCTCTTTCAAAGGCCCAAGCAGCTCGCACCGAAAAGGGGCAGCCCATGGATATTAAAGCTTCGATTGAAGACTGCTTCACGAACATGCAGGGGCAGCTCCAGCGTCTAAGGGGCGTGGGCACCGATCTGGTGCGCACTGCCTTCAAGCTCCATGACTTGTTCTGGCCACGAGACTCTGCGCCAGCAACCATCCGTGGACTTGCCGAGAAGCTGAATGGCGTTAAGGCCGAGCTGAAGAAGTGGCGAGCATCCGGAGCTCGGGCAGGCGCTGATATGCTGCTCCTCTTCGTCTGCAGCTGGTACGAAAATCTGGATCTCAACCTTATCCTTGAGATGCGCCAGGATTCGAGGTGGGAGAAGGATACCGACTGCGTGGCTTGCCGCCAGTTGGTTGCGTACGAGATCGCATCCTACGCGGATACCGCGGGCTACATCGAAGGCGTCACCGAGCCCGACACGGATGTGGAGGGCGAGGGTGACGACGAGGATGAAGATGACGACGAGGAAGCCACTGAGTCCGAAGGCCTGAGTTGCTTCAACAGTGCTAACGAGAATACCGGGAAGGGGAAGGCTGCAGTTGTCGCGGATAGGAAGATGAGTCCGAGAGCGAGAAGATGACTATCGACACCGCGGCGCTCGAATTCGGCACTTCATCAGGTGCTGCCCTCGACGACACGGCGCTACTCCGCACCCAAACTGCTGCCTCCACCTCGGCAACGGACGTCATCTCGGTGGCCACGGCCACCTTTGATCAGGCTGCCACCAACCCAGAAGCTGATGCGGCGAAGACTGACGCCACCAACTCGGAAGCTGACACTGCCAAGGCCACCTTCGAGACTGATGCCGCCAGGACCAACACCGAAGCTGATGTCGCCAAGGCCAACATCGAGGATGCTGCTACCTCCACCTGATCACCTCCTGCAACTTTGTCCTTAAAACTTTTATCAGATCCCCGGGATGCCGGGTGCAGATGTATCGAAACAATTATGTTTGTCGTTTGCTACTCAGTTTTATTCACGTTCGATATTTTTAACTTAGTCAATTTGAGTAGCCTTGGCTCGATGCCGGGTTGCGTTATCATGCAAGTCCCCGAGTTGCATTTCTTATTCGATCTTCCTTTTTATCTCAGCTCTTACCCGCAACTTGTTGCTTTTTTGGTATTCGAGTCACAAGAATTCAAAGTTGGAGTTGCAAATACTTAGCCACTTAGAAACACTCATAGTAACGCAGCCCACCACTTAGCCGAAAAGGAGTTAACAAAAAACAATAGTAAAAGACTCCCTACTCGTATCCTGCACTTTTTTTCCTTAGTAATTCTTCTTGTGCTCATTGACCTTTTGCTTGTTCTCTTGCTTGCCATGAAGCCGGGTTTCGGACAGCAGCAGAGTCGAAGAGTTGGCATGTAGGTTTAAACGCAATACTAAATGTACTCGTGAAATTTTAAGCAGAGCAACCGAGTGGACAAAAGTGAAGCCGGGTAGAAACACACAGAGTAATTTTGGACGAGGGCAGTCCCCGAGTTCAATTTCAGATTGCAGAGTAGCATTTTAACTCGGATAAAAGAGTACATACACATCTTTGCTCACGAATGAAAGCGACGAAGTAGGGCTACATTCCAGGGGCACTTAGATTCCTCTCCAGCTTTATCTGCCCTGTTCTCCTGTGATGGACGCACGTCCACGAGATAATAGGCATCATTGTGCAGCGCTTTGCTCACAATGAAAGGCCTTCCCATGGAGGAGACAACTTGTGCATCCCGGCTGTGCGTTGCACAAGCCTAAGGACCATGTCTCCTTCTCGGAAAACCCTTGGGTTCACCTTTCGGCTATGATAACGCCGCAGGTTTTGCTGGTAGATAGCTGAACGTGACAGAGTAAGCTCTCTTGCTTCTTCGAGCAGGTCAACGTCATCTTCTCGAGCTTCTCTCGCCTCCACCTCAGTGTAGAGGGTTACTCGGGGGGAGTCATGCTCTAGGTCTATTGGCAACACGGCCTCATCCCCGTATACCAAGAAGAATGGCGTGTAGCCGGTTGAACGGTTAGGGGTAGTCCTTAGACTCCACAATACCGCTGGCAACTCGTCTAGCCAACATCCAGGTGTTTTTAGCAATGGCTCAATCAGCCTTGGCTTTATGCCTGCTAGCACCATGCCGTTTGCTCTTTCAACTTGCCCATTGGAGGCGGGATGCGCAAAGGATGCGACATCTAGTCGGATATGCTTATCTCTGCAGAACCGCACCATTGCTCCCTCAGCAAAATTTGTGCCGTTGTCCGTGATGATGCTGTGCGGATAGTCGTACCTCAGGATCACATCCTTTAAGAATTTCACAGCTGTAGCTCTATCGCACTTCCGAATAGGCTTCACTTCAATCCATTTGGTGAACTTGTCCACCATGACTAAGATGTGTGTCATGTTGCCTTTAGCCGGCTTGAAGGGGACAACCATATCCAAACACCATACAGCAAACGGCCAGGTGATGGGAATAGTTTTCAACTCGGAAGCCGGCATGTGGATCTTACTCGCGAACATCTGACAGCCGTTGCACTTCCTCACGATGTCTTCAGCTTGCTGCAGAGCTGTGAGCCAGTAGAAGCCATGCCGAAAAGCCTTCTTGACCAATGCCCGAGAAGAGGCGTGGTGCCCGCATTCTCCTTGGTGTATCTCCAACAGAATTTCTCCTCCTTCTTCTGGGTCCACACATCGTTGCAGCACGCCGGTGGCACTTCTCTTGTGCAGCACATCTCTGAATATGGTGTAGCCCTTGGATCTTCTCGGAATCTGCCTTGCGATCACCTCATCTCCTGGCAGAGTACCGTCCTTTAGAAAGGATAATATGGGCATGGCCCAACTCGGTGTCTCTCGTGTAGAAAACACTGGTTCGTCCACTTCCATCGGGATAGGCACCTCTGGCTGCTCTTTAGGGTTGGGAGCACTTCTCTGAAGTCCTGAACGATTGGCAAGAACCTCCTCAATGAATGCGACAGTCCCCGGGTTGAGGGCAGTCCCCGAGTATGGAGTGGCAGTCCCCAAGTAGGGAGTGGCAGTCCCCGAGTAAGGAGTGGCAGTCCCCGAGTAGGGAGTGGCAGTCCCCGAGTAAGGAGTGGCAGTCCCCGGGTTCTTTGTTGCATTCTCCCAGTCAATCTCCATGGGAACGGATTCTTCACTTGGCAGAGAAGGAACAAATATGGATTCCGAGTTGGGAGACGGCTTGATGGACGGCTTCCTCAAATGCTCCAAGGCAATTCCCGCCGGGATAGATTGCCGAGAAGACCCCAACTTGGACAGCTCGTCTGCCGCTTCATTCTCTGCTCGGTGAATATGCTGGAACTCGCAGCCTTCGAAGAATCCAGTCATAGATTGTACCAGGAAGCGGTATGATGCCATGTTGGCATCCAGAGCATCCCAAGTGCCAGAGACTTGCTGCACCACCAGATCTGAATCGCCGTAGCATATAATGCGCTGCACGCCAACCTCCTTGGCTACCCGCAAGCCGTGCACCACGGCCTCGTACTCTGCAACGTTGTTGGACGCCTTGAAATGAATCTGCAGCACGTACTTGAGTTGATCTCGTTTGGGTGACGTAAGCACTACGCCAGCACCAAGGCCTTCCTTCACCTTCGAGCCATAAAAGTGCATCCTCCAGTAATTGGAAACTGGAGCAGGAGGTTCGTATTGCACCTCAGCCCAGTCCACCAGAAATTCTGCCAGGATTTGAGACTTGATGGCTTCTCTTCTCACATATGCGGGAGCGTACGCGGCCAACTCAATTGCCCACTTGGCTACTCTGCCACTCGCTTCCTTGTTGCCCATGATATCCGAGATGGGAGCAGAGCTCACAACAGTGATGGGATGCTCTTAGAAATAATGCTTCAGCTTCTTGGCGCCCAGGTACACGCCATAGGTCATCTTCTGGTAATGCGGGTAGTTCTGCTTGGAGCTGGACAACACTTCACTGAGGTAGTATACTGGGCGCTGCACACTTTTGCCTTCCTCTTCTCGTTCCACCACAATCACCACGCTGACCACTCGGTTGGTAGCAGCAATGTACAGCAGCATTGGCTCCTTGGGTAGCGGACTAGCCAAGATGGGAGCGCTACCCAGCATTGCCTTCAGCTCTTTGAATGCCACGTCCGCTTGCGGAGTCCAGACGAACTTGTCACTTTTCTTCATCAACTGGTACAGAGGCAGGGCCTTCTCGCCCATTCGGCCCAGGAAACGACTCAGAGATGCGAAACAACCAGTGAACTTCTGCACATCCTTCAGGGATCTTGGCAAAGACATGCTCTCGATAGCTTTTATCTTTGAAGGATTGACTTCAATGCCCCGACTAGACACCAGGAAGCCGAGTAGCTTGCCAGCCGGGACGCCAAAGGTGCATTTACTCGGGTTCAGCTTCATTTTATACTTGCGCAAGTTAGCGAAGGTTTCCTCAAGATCGGCAAGCAGAGTATGTGTTTTATTCGTTTTGATGACGATGTCATCTACGTACACCTGCACATTTTTGCCGAGCTGGTTGTGCAAGCATTTTTGCATGCACCGCTGATAAGTGGCACCCGCATTTCGCAACCCGAAACACATGACGCGATAGCAATAAGCCCCGTACGGGGTAATGAAGGCAATCTTTATTTGATCAGCAGGGTTGAGAGCTATCTGGTGAAAACCAGAGTAGGCATCTATGAAAGACAGCAGTTCACAACCAGCAGTGGAATCGATCACCTGATCGATGCGAGGTAGCGGAAAAGGATCCTTGGGGCATGCTTTGTTCAAGTCGGTGTAGTCGACACACATGCGCCATGCAGTAGCAGCCTTGGGGTCCTCCTTCTTCTTCTCGACCATGACCGGGTTGGCTAGCCAATCCGGATGCAGCACCTCCATGATGAAATTGCTTATCAGCAGCTTGGTGATTTGGTCACCAATGGCCTTCCTTCTCTCATCTCCAAAACGGCGCATAGCCTGCTTCACTGGTTTGGCATCAGGACGCACATGTAACGAGTGCTCAACCAACTCCCTCGGGACTCCTGGTAAATCTTCATTGGACTAGGCGAACACGTCCCGATTCTCACAGAGGAAGTGAATGAGCTCGCTTTCCTATTTCTCCGCCAACACGGAGCCAATGATGGCTACGCGGTTGGGGAACTCAGGGTCGACCTGGACCTTCTTTGTTTCTTGAGATGCTTGGAACGCGGTCCCGTGCTGGGTACTCGGCACGCCCTGCACACCAGCTTGCGTGGATTGCGCCATAGCCACCACCTCGTACATCTTTTTCTTCTCGGCAGCAATCACCATGGACTCCGCCAACTGAGAACCAGCAGAGGCGCACTCCATGGACTTCTTGTAATCACCAGAGATGGTAATAACGCCATTGGGACCAGGGATCTTCATCTTCAGATATGCAGTGTGGGTAGAGGCCATGAACTTGCTCAGAGCAGGCCTGCCGAGTAGAGCATGGTAGGGGCTCTGGTGATCAACCACCTCGGACTGCAGGCTTTCTGTGCGGCAGTTCTCCCTGGTGCCGAATAGCACATCTATCCACACTCGGCCAATTGGGTTGCACGAGACTCCCGGCACAATGCCATGGAAAGTGGTCTTCCTAGGTAGCAGCATGTTCTCGGCCAGACCAAGCTTCTCGAGTGTGTCTCTGTACACAATGTTGATGCTACTGCCGTTGTCGATCAGCACCTTGCTGAACCTCACATTCTTCTCGGGGCCCAAGAAAGTAGGATCCAGCACTAAAGCGTAGCTACCCGGGTTGGGCATCACCTTGGGATGATCTACTCGGCACCACGTGATCTCTTGGTTGCACCAATGCATATAGTGAGGGACAGCAGGGATCACAGCATTGACCTCCATGGCACGCCTGTGCTGTGATTGCTTGTCGATAGGCTCAGAAGTGAAGATCATGTAGCTCTCGTGGTGTTCTTGGTATTGGTTGCGGCCTCCGCCCTCATTGTTGCTGTTGTTGTTGCCTCTGTTGTCGTTGCGGTTGTGGTTGTTGTTGTTGTTGCGGTAGCCCTCATTGTTGAAGTGGCGGTTGGCTCCTAAAGCCACTTGGTTCACGTTTTCTCTTCTCGGAAACACTGGAGGCCGAACCGCGGGTGCGCAAGCAGGCTGCACATTGGCGTTTGCAGCTGGCAGAGGAGGAGGAGGAGGCAAGCCTTCATTCCTGATCAGATCCCACCACTCGCATTGTCGGGTAGTGTGGTTAGCAGGCCTTGAGGGGTGCTGAGTATGGAAACTGCATGGGCCATCCCTCATGTCGTCGAAGACGAACTTCCTTGTCGGTTCCGAGTTGCCGCTACCCGACTGAGGAGCGCGGTATGGTTTCTTGTTGCCTTGGCCCTGGTTCTGGTTCTGCCCGTAGGCTCCAGCAGGTTTTTGCCTTTGGCTGCCCCCAGCTCCAACAGCCACTGCATTCACTTCCTCAGGGTCGTACCGAGTATCTATTCAGTCACCCCTGCGCTTATTGCGGAACTCGTTGCGCTTGTTGCTGTTGAAGTTTCTTCTCGGCTCGGAGGAATCCATCAGGGGCTGAGTAGGGTCACCGAGTGCGTACTGATCCGCGATCTTGATGGTCTCCGCCAGAGTGTTTGGCATCTCCCTCTGCAACCTTTGCCACAGCATACTGCCATGTCTGCAACCCTGCGCAAACCAAGTGATGGCCTGGGCTTCATTCACACCTTCACAGGTGTTCCGCAATGTGCTCCACCGAGTAAGGTACTCGCGGTCCGTCTCGTCTTCCCGCTGCCTGCAAGCGGACAGCTGCTGTGGCCTATTCGGCCTCTTGTAAGTGCTGGTGAAGTTGCTGATGAAGGCCTCCGAGAAGTCCAGCCAGCAATTGATGCTGTTCCTGGGTAAGTTGTTGAGCCAAGTGCGAGCTGGACCCTCTAGCATCTGCGGAACGTACCGCACTACCCATCTCCGGTTGCCGTTCGCGATATGAACCACGGTGACATAGTCATTGAGCCAATCCTCCGTCTTGGTGCTACCATTGTAGCTCTTGGTGCCCCTTGCGAGCTGGAAGTTCTTCACGGAAGGCTCGTTCATGATGCGCGGGCCAAAACACTCAGGGCCAGGAGGCCCCGTGTTCTCGAGCCGTGCAGATAGACTGATCCGGTCCAACTGATGCCTTGCATCTCCAGGCGCCAGCACGCGCTCGCCCACACGATCCAGGATGTCATAGCCAGCCAATCCCATGGACGAATAGCCATCATCATATCTGTCCACCTGCACAGCTGCAGGCTGCTCCACCGGGTTGGCGGCTGGCGCCACTGCACGCGGCTGCTGCCTCTGCCGAGTAGGTTGGGCAACTGGATGCTGAGAAGGGCCTGGGCGCTCTCCATCTCGGGCCTGGCTTTGAGCTTTATGGGCTTGAAAGCCTGCTCCTGCAGTGTTGTGTTTCTGACCGGACTGTCGCGGCACAGCGAGCTGTTTCGCGGCGACAGCCGGGTCGTACACCTGCATCTGCCTATCTTTGCCGGAATGCCCACTCCGGCTTCTCTCACGGCTAGGATGCGGTGATGAAGCCTGATCGTTAGATCTAGCCACGTGCGAGTGCACCACCTGAGAAGCTCCAGCACCCGGGTTGGCTTTCCGGAACTCCTCATTCTGCCTAGCAGCCTCTAGCACCAGCTCGTTTAGCCTCTCCTGCTGCCTAACGCCCGCGTCGCCAGCTAGATGCGGCAACTCGGCAGCTACGGCCTCAGCAGCTCTAAGGGTTTTGGCGGGTGTGCTGTATCTGGGTCTAGTGGAGATGTTTGCGGTGGCGGACTGACTGGGAGCCTCTACAACCGTTGCCATCTCGGCGCCTAGGTTGCGACGCGTAGCACCTACTTTGCTAGCTCTCCTAACAACCGGTGTAAAACCGTGAGCCTTGTTGTACTCAATCTGATCTAGGCTAAGCTCTAGCCTAATCTTCTCCAACTCCACCTGCTCAGCGAGCAGCTCCTGGCGCTGCCGGTCGAGCTGCGCCTTCATGGTCAGGAGCTCGAGATCAGTGGGAGGCGGCATACCCGTCCGCGCAGCAGACGCAGGGATTGTCGGAGTAGTGGAAAGGGGAAGGTTGCACTCCTTCTCATAGGGCTTGTGCGTCTTCCCGCCAGCACTCGAGCCAGCGAGATCCTCGACGATGACCGCGGCGGCAGCCGCGCCCTTTCCGGCGTCCGCAGCTAGGCCAGCCACCATCACCTCCGCGACGTCCATAGAGCGGCCCATAGGGCTCCCGCGTGCAGCGATGACGGCGGGGGGATCCTCCGCGACGTGCACCAGCTCGAGGTACTCGCGGTCGATGACGGTGGCGACGTAGACGAGGTGCGCGCCGAAGGAAAGCACCAAGCCGCCCTCCGGCATGGCCCTGCCGCCGAAATCGCCGGCGTTGTCGGTGACGAAGTCGAAGGAGCCGAATCTGTGGACAAGGCCACAGACCACGCGCTCTCCGGTAGCCGAAATCGATCCCGTCCGAACGGAAGCTCCAGCCAGCGCCGCTGGTTGCCCCACGGTGGGCGCCAACTGTCGTGGTGGTGTCACGGCAGATGCCATCGGATGGCTAAAGTTGTGGGGACGAAGGACGCTGGAGGCGCTCGGGGAGGGATCACGCGACGGGTAGCCGCGTGAAGTATGGAACAAGCACTGCAAACAATAAGATCTACCCAGGTTCAGGGCCCTCGTGTGGAGGTAAAACCCCTACTCCTGCCTTTCTCTCTTTGTATTCGAGTCTCTCCGAGTAGCCACAGTACAAATGTTCTTGCTACCGAGTAGCCACTCTTCTCTCTACGTGATGAACTAGGTCAAGAATCTGAACCAAGTCTGGGATCCCTCGCGCAGGAGGGGGCAGGGCACCTTATATACTCGGTGCCCAGCCGGATACAGCCAAATACAAACAGATGTCGACATAGTGTGCACACCGTCCTTTTCCGAGCTCCGCTGACAGCTTTGGCTTCTAAGTTTGTCCGGTGCGGAAAGTCGTTGGGCAAAACCAAGTAATCGATCTGTTATCACTGCTGCGAACACAGAGTAGGTCCCCCCTATCCTGCGACGCCTTGCTGACACACTGTCGCTGTCAGGCACGCCGTCCTCAGATGAACAGTGCCGTGAACAGTGCCAAAGTACGGACCCGGGATACGCGGGATCCTGTGTCAGAACGGCTCCTTTGACTTCTGGCCCGAGTAGGATCCCGCCATTTCTACTCGGGCCAATTCTTCTACTCGGGGGAACATAACTTTCTTGATTCGTCCTTCTGGCCATCTATGTGTAAGACCGAGTAGCATTCGACCGGGTAGCATGTACCGGGTAGCCGGCTACTCGGCCCAACATCCTCTTCTGATCTTGCCCTTAGCACTTGCCTTTACCCTACTCGGGGGTAACCCCCCGACAAGTGAACACCTCAGGTAATACTCCTGAGGAGACACTCCGCTCTCAGCAGCCTTTCCATACAATTCCACCCAGGTAGTTCATTAAGGTTATAACTTAGAATTTTTCATCATCATATAGTAAAAATCATTATAAAAGCATGGCTAAGCATAAACTAAACTTGTGGGTGTCTTCACTACTAGGATGAAAGTTAGCTACACACTACTAGGGTCTATAGCATATCATATACTTAAATAAAAGATCCTATCATGCATACTACTCAAATCCACTAATGCATAGGGAAAATATAGGAAATGGATGGGGTTTCACTTGCCTTGTTGAAATTGGTGTACATGTACACTCTCTTCTCAAATAGATTTTTTCTCTCATACAATCTAAACAAGTCAAAGAAATAACAATAAACAACTTTCACAAACAAACATGGAAACAAAGTATAACAATCAACACTCTTAGTCAAAAGGATTTTATGTTAATTGGGTCAAGGAAATACTAAGGTCTATCAAAATAATTAAGTTTACTAAGGAAACTATTTTGATTGGGTTATAAGTCTACCAAAGGGGACATTGTTGGTTAAGACTTGGGTTTTAAAGATTTAACTCAATTGGTCATACTTGTCGAGGAAATTCCAACAGTTCACTAAGGTTGGTCAATTTCAACTTTGGAATAATTCGCGCTTGATTAGGCAAGGGATTGTTCTAAGGGTCAAATGTTTAGACAAAACAAACTTGATATCAATTTACTTCAGTAGGTGGTATGGTTGCTCCAAGGCTTCACATTGTTGGTCTTCTTGAAGATCATCTTCAGGCTCCCATGTAGCTTCCTCCTTAGTGTAGTGAATCCATTGAATATTATAGAACTTCATGGTTTTGGTACATAGGTTTAGGTTCACTAACTTGTTTAGCACGTGAGGGATAGGAAGTATAAAATGGAGTGAGAGGAAGGAGAAAAGAGAAATGAAGGTGGTTGGGCTCTAAACACAATATCACGCATGGTGAGTTTCTTCAAGTTCTTCCTTCACTTCCTTGAGTTTCTTCTAGTTGTGGTGAAGTCTAAGTTCTTCTCTAAGTGCTTCAATGATCTTTCATGTAGTGCTCCCTGTTGAGTTGAAGAATATCATCTGAAGTTCCCTCTAGCTTTTTTAGGGACTTAGTCATCTTGGAATAAAATAAGAAATTTTGAGAGGTGGATAGTAGATAGGAGTAATATGGTTCATGGTTCACTAGTTGGTCTTGTATGTGATTGCCACATTCTAGGAACTTGATCTTGGATCCAAAATGGCCACAACATCAATGGTAAGAAGATAGAAACAAAATCCATAGCATGATCAAATGAGTGTATCACTATGATGTTTTTTTGCCAAACTTACATGGAAGTGGTTCAAGGGTGCCTAAATGGTTTAGGTATATTATTTTGAGCAAATTTTCTTAAGAAAACATATTCTAAATATTTATAGAATTAAATCTATGCCAAAAAAATACTCAAATGGCCAACTTAAATCTAAACTTATCAAAAAATTATTTGGGGCATAGGGGTCAGTTAGAACACATCTTAAGGTAGCAAATATATTTTATTTTCAATTTTTTGAGTATGTAGAATTTGAATTATGCCAAAATTCATCCAAATTGCTCATTTGAATTTGGACAAATTTGAATTTGGATAGTGCTAAAAGTTTCTACATGTCAAGGGATTTTTAAAAAGTCCAAGTTTGCTAAATTTGTCCAAGTGGATCAAAAGCTATGAAGGTTCTAAGTTCCAGGGGCTTTTTTGCAAAACTGCCTACTCGGACAAAAAATCCAGAAAATACTAAGCTACGTGGCAGTTTCTAATTGGCTAGGGCAGTCTGACTTAGTTATACGTCCAAAACGTATCTTCTTTTTCCGAACACTTTTCTAATCATTTTTCTCTAAACTTGTGAGTTTTGGATACCACTAACACGGACTAACGCTATTTTCAGCAGAATTACCTTGGTGTCTCTTTTTGTGCAGAAAATCAACTTTCGAAAAATTGCCCAAAAAATATTCCATTGAGCCTAAAACACCAGAAGACCCCGGGATCCAGAAGGGGTCCAGGAGAGGGGCCAGGAGGGGGCCACACCACCCCCTGGCGCCCCCCTTGGCCGCGCTGCCAGGTGGTGTGGGCCACCCCGTCACCCCCTCGGACTCCCCTTTCGACTACTTATGCCCCGTAACCTAAAAACCGAGGGGGGTGCTACGTCATAAACGTATCCTTAATTTCTGATGTTCCATGTTGTTTTGTTATTTTTTCCCACATGTTTGCTATACACTTTATGTCATTTTTATCGATTTTCCGTACTAACCTATTCACAAGATGCCACAGAGCCAGTTCCCTGTTTTCTCTGTTTTTAGTTTCAGAAAAGTAGTTCTGGAAATATTCTCGGAATTGGAAAAGTCGAAGCCCAGAAGTCTTAGAATTCCCGAAGGTTCCCCGGAGTCCCAAAGAGACCCGGAGGGGGGCCATAGGGGGGCCCACACCATAGGGCGGTGCGCCCCCCGGCCACGCCATGGGGTGGTGTGGTCCTCTGGCCTCCACCGACTTTGATATTTTGCCTATTTATACCCCCCGAGACGTAAACCCTAGATATATACCACTTCGTCCCAAAAAATACCCGAGGCCGCCGTCATCGTCATCCCGAGATTGGGAGGGTTCTGGAGCTCTCCCCGGCACCCTGCCGGGAGGGGAATTCATCACCGGATGGGTCTACACCACCATGCCCTCCTCCGAAATGATGTGTGAGTAGTTCATCCCTTGACTACAGGTCCATAGAAGTAGCTAGATGGTTGTCTTCTCCACCTTGTACCTCATGTTTAGATCTCGTGAGCTTGCTCACATGATAGAGATCATCTTTATGTTATGTTACATGTTGTGTTTGCTGGGATCTGATGAATGTTGAATGCTATGTCTTCTTATTATCAATTTATCATGTTATCTTCATGCTTATGTCATTTATGATCTTGCATGCTCTCCATTATTAGTAGATGCTTTGGCCAAGTAGATGCTAGTAACTCCAAGAGGGAGTATTTATGCTCGATAGTGGGTTCATGCCTCTTTGCATCTATGCTCGAGTGACAGAAACATGACGGATGGAGGACATGTTATTCCCATTAGGGAGAAAACAACGGTGTTTACCTAGTTACATTGTTTACATTACACACTTTGCTCACTGCGATAATCTCTTGCTAGTGATGCACTTTGTTGGGAACCCCAAGAGGAGGGTGTGATGAGCACAACGGTAGGAGTTTTCCCCTTAGTTAAGAACCAGGGTTATCAATCCAGTAGGAGAAAGAGTACCTTCGGAAGGTTGATGCCACTGACGGTGGTGCTGGCGCTTCACCGGTGTCAGCAAAACATGGAACCTGCACACAACACAACCAAAATACTTTGCCCCAACGGTACAGTGAGGTTGTCAATCTCACCGGTCTTGCTGAAAACAAAGATTAGACATATAGTGTGGAAAACATTGTATGCTTGCAGTAAGTAAAGAGAGCAGGAAATTCTTGTGGTTTGTTTAAAAGTGTGGAAAAATGGACCGGGGTTCATAGTTTCACTAGTGGTGTCTCTCCAGAAAAGATAGCATGCTGGGTGAACAAATTACAGCTGGGCAGTTGAAAAATAGAGGTTGCACCGTAGCGCACAATATAACATGAAGATTACTATGATATTTAGTGCAGGCAATACAACAAGATACATAGACCGACATCCATTTGCATCTATGACTAATAATCCACCCTCAGGTTATCATCCGAACCCCCTTAAGTATTAAGTTGCAAGCAACAGTTAATTGCATTAAACAAAGTGTGTAATGTAAGCAATGATTATGCACGCGGGCACTCTCATCGTTGTTTTCTCCCTAATGGCAACATCACATCCCCCCTTCACGTTTCTGTCACTCGAGCAAGGTGGTAAGGAGGCATGAACCCACTATCGAGCACATATTCTCCCTCTTGGAGTCACTAGCAACAAATTGGCCAGAGCAACCAGTAGCAACGGAAAGCATGCAAGATCACAAATAACATATGCAAATAAAGACTATAATCAACTTGGCATAAGGTCAATATTCATCGGATCCCAGCAAACACAGCATATAGAATTACATAAGATCAATCTCGATCATGATAGGCAGCTCATGAGATCTAAACATGGAGGCATATGAGGAGAAGACAACCATCTAGCTACAGATACGAACCCGTTGTCCAAGGATGAACTAATCACGCATCACTCCGGAGGCAGGCATGGTGATATAGAAGCCTCTGGTGATGATCTCCTCTCCGGCAGGGTGCCGGAAACAGCTTCAGAACCCCCCTAATCTAGGGTTGACGGCGACGGCGACTGCAGAACTTTTCGGGGATTTTTTATCAGGTGTTTAGGGTTTTCCATCCGAGGGGCTTAAATAGGCGAAAGGGCAAAGGCGGTGGAGCTCCAGGGGCCCCACACCTATAGGTGGCGCATCCAGGGGGACCGGCGCCACCCTATGGTGTGACCCCCTGTTGCCCGTCTTCGACTCCTCTTCCGTGTTCTGGATGCTTCCGGGGAAAATAGGAACTTCGGGATTTGTGTGGTCCAATTCCGAGAATGTTTGCAGAACAACTTTTCTGAAACCAAAAACAACAGAAAACAGGGAACTGGCACTTGGCATCTTGTTAATAGATTAGTCCCGGAAAACGTATAAAAATGCTATAACTAAGGGAGAAAAGAAGTAGCAATTGGCAAAATATGATTATGGAGCATCAAAAATTATAGATACGTTGGAGACGTATCAACCATCTCCAAGCTTAGTTCCTACTCGTCCTCGAGTAGGTAAACGATAAAACAATAATTTCTGAGGTGACATGCTACTAACATAAACTTGATCAATCTAATGTAATAGCATATGCACGCTGAGATCATAAAACTTTAAACACAAGCATGATAAATAAAACTTTAATAATAAAGCATAGCAATTACTTTGCATCAGAAGAGTAACTCAAATAAAGGATCATGAATAATAATGCAAAGAAAGGTAAATGTTAGTTTCAGGTATAGAGAAATCATGGCAAAGTGATATTTCGATAGTCCTTAAGAGTGGGGCAAAATATAAATGCCATGACACCTCCAAAGTTCATGAGGAAGACTAGAACAAATAATTTAAGAACAAATAATGTCACATCATGAAGTAATTATTGATGCTTATGGGACAAATGCATATAGAACTCAGAATGGCAAAAATGCTCTCTCAACCGTGCATAAAGTTAGAAGATGGAGACTCAACATAAAACTAAAAGAAAGGCCCTTCGCGGAGGGAAGCAGGGATCACTCATGTGCTAGAGCTATTATTTTATTAAACAGAGGTATTAAAAGTTTGACATTCCTCCCATCCATCTTCACAAATCATGGCTAACCGAATCCTCGGGTGCCTACCAACAATCACATACCGTGGAGGAGTGTCTATATTTTGAGAGATGTATGTTAAAGTCAACAAATGGTAAATAGAAAATACAGTACATCAAAAGCCAACTGGATTCACAAGAGCGGCTCCCATGGTGAAGGACGCAACTGGTGTAGAAGGTCATCCCTCTTTCTCTTTTGTTTACACAATTATGCTTTGACTGATAAATCAGGGGGGGGGGGGGGAATAGTGAAGAGAATTTGTTTGCATTAATTTGGGGCTGGGCACCCTGCTGCCGGCTCTTCTATCATTTGGATAAGCGGATGAATCCACTAGTCCATGGGGTGAAATCCAATCAACAAGTGAGATAAAGATTCTCTATTTACGTCCTCATAAGGAAAAACAGGAACATAAAGCAGGAGTAATTTTGAAGGTTTTAAAGGTAACACATGAGCAATTTACTTTGGAATGGCAGTTAAATACCACATCTAGGTAGGTATGATGGACACAATGGGAAAAACTTTGGTTTAAAGGAGTTTGGATGCACGAGTATAGCTCATACTCAGTACAGGTGGAGGCTAGCAAAAGACTGGGAGAGACAAATCAAGAGAGCATAAGATCCATAATCATGCATAGAGACATAAGCATCATTAATTAAAACATAAGCAGTGTCACAAGTTCAAAAACTAAGTGGTCATGGAGGCTATTCGTGACTGGTTTGTAGTCATAAACATGGTGTGAGAATGCGCCAAGTCAACCAAATAAAACATTCGAAAGAGAATACCATGTATTGATGCTTTACTATGACAAGAACAACTCATGAATCTTTCGAGACATATTAAACACTCTCAGATATTTGAGGCTAATCATGATAATCAATAACCACAAGGCTTGAAAAATAAAATAACATTTAGCATGGCATGAAAAATTCCTAGACACAGTCTATACAAGCTTCTACTAGTACTGTTATAAATTCTACTTCAAGCAGCAATTTTCTTTCTCCCAACAAGCACCAAACAAAACATGATTTAACAAAAAATACTCTTTATGATACATCACGCAAACATGAGAGTACTCACATAACAGTACTAAAACTAACAACTCTAATAATAGATGCATGCAAAACAGGAGGTAAATAAATGCAGCAGCTAGACAGAGATTAAGAATACAAAGTATTCTCATGAAAAAGAGGAACATGTCACTCTCCAATAAAAGAATGCTGGGGTCCAACCAAGCTTATTGAAAAATTAAAAACAAACTGAAAGCAAAAGCAAAAGCAAAAGCAAACTGAAAACAAAAAAATAAAATACGCTCCAAGCAAAGCACATATGATGCGGCCGAACAAAAATATAGTTTCACTAGAAGTGACCTGATAATTTGTTGATGAAGAAGGGGATGCCTTGGGCATCCCCAAGATTAGACGCTTGAGTCTTCTTGGAATTTTCTTGGATGTACCACCGGGGCATCCCCAAGCTTAGGCTTTTCCCTCTTGTTGATCACATCATATCATCCTCTTCTCTTGACCCTTGAAAACTTCCTTCACATCAAAATTCTCACAATCTTCATTAGCAACGTTAGTGAAATTGAAATAATAAATTCACATGGTTCAGTTTCAACACAAGTCTAACACTCAAAAACACATTAGATACTGTCACAACTTATTTAGAAACTCTTTTTCTCAAAAGAACACCAAAAGAAAGGGATTAATATCCAAATGCGATAAATGGCAGAAATCTGTCAAAACAGAACAACGGATAAAGATCGATTTCTTCAAAAATCTTCTGTTGCTCAAATAAAAAAGTGATCTTCTAAGAAAAGTTGCGTATATAACTCAGGATTAAGAAAACTCTCAGGTAATTTTAAATTTTCTGTGATTTTAACGGAATTAACAGTGGACAGTATAAATCTATTTCCTGCGCAGAAATCCGAAATATAGGCTCAACTTTCCACTAGAGGCTTTACTTGGCTCAACAAAAACTCAAAATAAAAGATACACCGGGATTTCTAAGGAAATAGACAACACCCTGGTGCAAAGCACACCAAAGAAAACGAAAGAAAACGGGTTGAAAACAGCGAAATAAAACGGGTTGTCTCCCGTTAGCGCTTTTCTTTAACGCCTTTCAGCTAGGCAGAAAAGGGTGGAATCAAGTGGATGCTCACATAAGAAATACGCGTTAAGAAAAAGAGAGCATCCAGAAGAAAATATAAAACAAATTTAAGTCTAACCCACTTCCTATGCATAAGAATCTTGTAAAGAAATAAATTCAAGAAGCTCAAACTAGAAATAATGGAAAGGAAGAACAAGAACAACTTCAACACTTTCAACAAAAAGAGAGGTGTTTTAGTAACATGAGAATTCTTAGAACCATATTTTTCTCTCTCATAATAATTTTCAGTAGCATCATGAACAAACTCAACAACATAATTATCACATAAAGCATCTTTGTCATGACCTAAAAGCACACAATTCATATCAAGCTCAAAAATAGTGGGACCAAAATTTAAAATCAACTCCTCTTTCTTCCCACTTTTAGTAATAGCAAACAAGATGATTGATCACTCATAAAAGGCATAGGACACATTATAGCAATCCTATTTTTAGTAGCATTATAATTTATAACATCAAGTAACATAGGACCATCATCAAGAGCATTATCATAAGATTTATCCAAGTAGCATGGATTATCATAAATAACAGTAGCAATATCATTCTCACAAGTTTCATTCATAGTAGTATCAAGATCACAAGTATATAAAGTATCAATTTCATCAAATAATGCATGAGTTAAAGAGTTACTATCTTCGGTAGGTAAACATGGGTAGCTCCATTCTTTCTCCTCTTGATCATCACTCTCCTCCTCTTTTTCAGCCAATGAGCTTCCAGATTCAGCAATTTCTTCTTCCATAGGCTCCTGCAAGGCATCAGTTACTTCCTTAGGTTGAGAGAATTTATTAAGATATTCCACTATGTAGTAATTACAATCCTTGTAATTATCAAAGCAATATTCAAGTATAGCATAAATCTCATATTTATAAGGTGCATCATCAATACTTTCAAGCAAATAGGCAATTTCGAATGCACCCTTCCAAGCAATAAATTCTTCAGTTTGTTCCACATCATATAATTCATAATTTCCCTTAACATAAGAAGATATGGTAATATTATCATTATACTCACATTGAAAAGGGAGGTGTTTATACCTCCTACAACAACAAGATTTATCAAAGCAATAAGAAACATTATAAGTAGAGCACAAGTTTTTAGCGTAGTCATAAAATTTGTTAATTTGCTCCCATAATTGTATCCCTTTTTGTGACAATCAGTGTACCTTATAATGTTTTTGTTGTTCATCCGTGAACCCACCTTGCCTAAAAGATATAGTTTCAAAGACATCAAACATTGGTAGCAAGCATGATAAAGCAAAAATAGCAAGTGAATGCTTCACTCGAAAATACTTGAGTTGCCCTTTTATGCCATAAAGTAAACTAAATTTTTGTGTGTTTTTGATAAAGAGAAGCAAAACAATACAAAAATAAAAACAAGACAATAAACAAAATAAAGAGGTTTAGAGTGAGAGACTCCCCTTGCCAGAAGACTTCTTCCTCCCCGGCAACGGCGCCAGAAAAATCCTTGATGCACTTTGTTGGGAACCCCAGGAGGAGGGTGTGATGAGCACATCGGTAGGAGTTTTCCCCTTAGTTAAGAACCAGGGTTATCAATCCAGTAGGAGAAATAGGACCTTCGGAAGGTTGATGCCACTGACGGTGGTGCTGGCACTTCACCGGTGTCAACAACAACGTGGAACCTGCACACAACACAACCAAAATACTTTGCCTCAACGGTACAGTGAGGTTGTCGATCTCACCGGTCTTACCAAAAACAAAGATTATACGTATAGTGTGGAAAACAGTGTATGCTTGCAGTAAGTAAAGGGAACAGGAAAATGTTGTGGTTTGTTTAACAGTGTGGAAAAATGGACCGGGGTTCATAGTTTCACTAGTGGTGTCTCTCCATAAAAGATAGCATGCTGGGTGAACAAATTACAACTGGGCAATTGACAAATAGAGGTTGCACCATAGTGCACAATATAACATAAAGATTACTATGATATTTAGTGCGGGCATTACAACAAGATACATAGACCGACATCCATCTGCATCTATGACTAATAATCCACCCTCAGGTTATCATACGAACCCCCTTAGGTATTAAGTTGGAAGCAACAGATAATTGCATTAAACAAAGTGTGTAATGTAAGCAATGATTATGCACGCGGGCACTCTCACCGATGTTTTCTCCCTAATGGCAACAACACACCCCCTTCATGTTTCTGTCACTCGAGCAAGGTGGTGAGGAGACATGAACCCATTATCGAGCATAAATACTCCCTCTTGGAGTCACTAGTAACTACTTGGCCAGAGAAACCACTAGCAACGGAAATAAGATCACAAATAACATATGCAAATAAAGACTATAATCAATATGGCATAAGGTAAATATTCATCGGATCCCAGCAAACACAACATATAGAATTACATAAGATCAATCTCGATCATGATAGGCAGCTCACGAGATCTAAACATGGAGGCATATGAGGAGAAGACAACCATCTAGCTGGAGCTACGAACCCGTAGTACAAGGATGAACTACTCACGCATCACTCCGGAGGCAGGCATGGTGATGTAGAAGCCTTCGGTGAGGATCTCCTCTCCAGCAGGGTGCCGGAAATAGCTTCAGAACCCCCTGATCTAGGGTTGATGGTGACGGCGGCTGCATAGCTTTTTGGGGATTTTTGATCAGGTGTTTAGGGTTTTGCATCCGGGGGGCTTAAATAGGCGAAAGGGCAAAGGCGGTGGAGCTCCAGGGGCCCCACACCTATGGGTGGCACGGCCAGGGGGCCCCGCGCCACCCTATGGTGTGGCCCCCCTGTTGCCCGTCTTCGACTCCTCTTCGGTGTTTTGGATGCTTCCAGAGAAAATAGGAACTTCAGACTTTGTGGGGTCCAATTCCGAGAATGTTTGCAGAACAACTTTTCTAGAAACCAAAAACAGTAGAAAACAAGGAACTGGCACTTGGCATCTTGTTAATAGGTTAGTCCCGGAAAATGTATAAAAATGCTATAAATAAGGGAGAAAACAAGTAGCAATTGGCAAAATATGATCACGGAGAAATTATAGATACGTTGGAGACGTATCAGCTAGCAACTTAATACCCAATGTTTGTTCGGATGATATTCATAGGGTGGATTATTAGACATAGATATAGTTGGATGACGGTCTATGTATTTTTTTTGTAATGCCCGCATGAATCACATAGTAATCTTTATGTCTTGCATATGCACTACGGTGCAGACTTCATTTGTGTCAATTGCCCAGCTGTAATTTGTTAACCACACGTTTTATTTATCTTTCACGGAGAGACACCACTAGTGAATTGTGGACCTCGGTCCATTTTCCTCATACTGATAAAACATCTACTGCTTTCATACTATTCCTACCGTTTTCCACACTATATGTTTAACCTCTTTGTGTTCAGCAAAACCGATGAGATTGAAAACCTCAGTGCTACGTTGGGGCAAAGTAATTTGATTGTGTTGTGTAGGTTCCACGTTGCTGCTGAACCGGTAGTGCGCCCTGCCATCTCAGCTGCATCAACCTTCAGATATTTCTTGTCCTCCTACTGGTCGATTCAACCTTGGTTTCTTTTCTGAGGGAAAACTTGCCGCTGCACTCTTCAGAACCTTTCTCTTGAGGTTTACTAACGTCAGCCACCAATAAGTTTTCTGGCGCCGTTGC
Source organism: Alopecurus myosuroides (assembly GCA_028641055.1). Taxonomy (NCBI): domain Eukaryota; kingdom Viridiplantae; phylum Streptophyta; class Magnoliopsida; order Poales; family Poaceae; genus Alopecurus; species Alopecurus myosuroides. The sequence continues at coordinate 149,532 of JAPCYS010000216.1, forward strand.
TGGGGAGGAAGAAAATTCCTACAAGGGGAGTATCTCACTTCCAATCTCTTTACTTTGTTTTTTTATTAGTTTATTTTATTTTGTCTTGTTTCCTTCTGTTTATCAAAAACACAAAAAAATTAGTTCTTATTCTAGCTGTAGTTTTATTCCTGTTTTTAGTATTGTTAAAATGACTACTCCTGAGAACACTAAATTGTGTGACTTTACTAGCACCAACAACAGTGATTTCGTTAACACACCTATTGCTCCACCTGCTCCTACTGCTGATTTTTATGAGATAAATCCTAGCCTGTTAAACCTAGTTATGAGAGAGCAATTTTCTGGTGTTAGTACTGATGATGCTGTTGCCCATCTTAATAATTTTGTTGAACTACGTGAGATGCAAAAGTATAAAGATGTAGATGGAGATATTATAAAACTGGAATTGTTTCCTTTCTCTTTGAGAGGAAGAGCTAAAGAATGGTTGCTATCTTTGCCTAGAAATATTATTGATTCTTGGACTAAGTGTAAATATGCTTTCATTGGAAAATATTATCCTCATGCTAAGATTATATCTTTAAGAAGTAGCATTATGAATTTTAAGCAACTTGATAATGAGCATGTTGCTAAAGCTTGGGAAACACTGAAATCTTTAGTAAAGAATTGTTCCACTCATGGACTGACTACTTGGATGATCATCCAAACCTTTTATGCATGTCTGAATTTTTCTTCAAGAAACCTTCTAGACTCAGCTGCTAGAGGAACCTTTATGGCCATGACTTTGTGGGCAGCAACAAAGCTTCTTGATGATATGATGGTAAATTATTCTGAGTGGCACACTGAGAGAGCTACAACTGGTAAGAAGGTAAATTTTGTTGAAGAAACCTCCTCTTTGAATGAAAGACTTGATGCTATTATGTCTATGCTTGTGAATCGCCATGCTCATATTGATCCAAATAATGTTCCTTTAGCCTCTTTGGTTGCTCAAGAAGAGCATGTTGATGTGAACTTCATTTAAAATAATAATTTCAACAACAATGCTTATAGGAATAATTTTGGTAGCAACAATTATAGGCCATATCCTCCCAATAATAGCAATGCTTATGGTAATTCTTATGGTAACTCCTGCAATAACAATAAAAGTGCACCCTCTGATCTTGAGAGCATGCTTAAGTATTTTATTAGTACACAAACTGCTTTTAATGAATCTGTTAAGGAAAAATTTGGGAAAATTGATGTTCTTGCTTCTAAAGTTGATAGCCTTGCTCTTGATGTTGATTTTCTGAAACTAAAGGTTATGCCTCATGATGTTAAAGAAAGTAAAACTCTCTCTTGAAAAATTGATACACACTGATATATGTTTGCAAATGGCTGATAAATCTACTGCTATTCCTGTTGGTATATGTGAGAATGTTCCTTTTCAAGTTGCTACTAATTGTTTGATATTAACTGACCTTGTTGTGTTGGAAATGCCTGAAGATAATATGTCTATTATTCTTGGGAGACCCTTTCTTAATACTGCAGAGGCTGTTATTGATTGCAATCAAGGAAAAGCAACTTTTAATGTTAATGATAAAGAGCATATTGTTTATTTCCCCAAGAAGATTGATAGAAGATATGGTTTAAATTCAATTGAAAATATTGAGACCATCAAGATTGGAGAATTTTATTGTCCCATTCCAGTACCACCAAAAGAATATGAAATTATTATGATTGGGACTATGTCTATCAAGGTTGAGGTAACATAATTATTTAGTGATTAGCAAAGTTATGCTTCATATGAAAATTGTTCTGGTAACAAGAATGGATCACTCTTGTTAACAAAACGATTTTGAATGAAGAGGACAATGTTTTCACCTTCCCCATTATGTTTTCACCATTTTTACTTATGTTATCTCCTTGCTACTTTAGTACAATCATGTTTTCCATCATCCATATTTATGTTTTCATCATGTTTTCACCCTGATTACTGTGGTTATGCATGTTTTCACCACCCATACTTTTGTTTTCACCACTTCCATCTTTGTTTTCTTTGGATATTTTTCCATTGGAGTGTCATAGAACCTCTGTAGTTCTAGTTTTGGTTTTTTCCACCTTTTCACTTTTGTTTTTCTTGTTTTGATTAATTATTAAAATTCTGGAAATACCTCAAAAATAAAGTTTCTCGAAAAATTCCTGAAAATTATAAAAAAAATTACGTCAAAAATGAGGTAGAGAGCCACACGGGAGGCCCCAGGGGGACCCACCAGTCAGGCACACCATGGGGTGGCGCGTCCTACCCCTGGTGGCGCCAGCACATGTTGTGCCCCCCACTAATTTTCTCCCCTGCCAAAGTTCCTTCTCTCACCTCCCAAACTCAACACATTTCCTAGAACCCGAGTTCTTTCTATTCTTCCTCGAGATTTTTCGATCTCTTTGCTCAGCCCATCATTTGTGCTGAAATTTGGTGCATTTGCTCTCCGGTATATGACTCCTCCGATTATCCAAGTAGAATTTTGTTTGGTGGAGTATTTCTTGAGTATTTTGGTACTGTAGGTTACAACTTATGTGAGTTTGCATGCTTTATTTGAGTAGAAATATTGTAGTCTTCATGCATGTTTAGCTCTCCTATAAGTCCCTATGGTAGTTTCCACCTTATAGTTGCTTGAAATCAATTTTTGTGATGACCTTATAGTCCCTATGTACATCAACTAAACCAGCATGAGTTGAGTTGCATGAGGTCATGCCCGTGCACCGTGAAGAAAGAGTGTTTCCATCGATCTATCCATGCCAGGAATTTATGCGGATTACGGGAATTCTGTAGGATTTCTATACTCTTGTGCATAATGCAAGACTGGACCACTTCATTGAGGAGGAACCAATCCAACATGTTAAACTAACTATGTCTGTGGTGAAGGATTTTCACTTTAGATGGTCTTCAACTAACCCTATGGTGCATTATAAAATTTACAATAAAGCTGTAGACTTGCCTTTCAGTGATTTTTGTGCAGCTATCAAGGTACCAAAGTGGGGTTCATGTGAGAAGATAAGAGGGCAGCCTAAACCACAGCTAGATTTATATGAGGAGATTTTCCAAGGTAAAAGCTTCACTAGGTAATGTGGTAAAATACGAGAAATTCAACTCCCTAGCATTCGATGCTTTGCTTATATTATTTCTAAATGTGTATTAGCTAGAAAAACTGCCAACAAGCCATCTGTTTATGATTTGGCGTTTATTTCAGTTGCCTTAAGACGTGATAGGTCTTATAACTTTTGTGCTTTAATTTCTTACCGTCTCTCGCTTAACCGTGAGAAGGTCAGAATTTGTGGAGGTTTTATTGCCCCGCGCTTGCTAGCTTTTCATGCTTTGTAGCCACACCCTCTAGACCTGGAGTTTCCTTTAGAGAGGATGGACCTTGTTTCCATGATTCAACATAAGTTTCTTTCTACCCATGCTCACTTGAACAATTTATCTTTTGAAATAACTTTCTCCAAACAATCCGGGTGGAGAGTGACTAAAACTGTTAGAAAAGTACTTTTGCCTGCACCTCTTTTGTTTAATCTTAATGACAGGCAAGGATGGATGCTTTCTGAGAGTGATCTAGACGCATAAATTGAGCACCACCCCCAGCAAGGGGAGGATGCCGGAGAGGGGGACGATAGTGAATTCATTCAGCCCTCGATACCACGGGGATCCCGTACCAGCACTCTGGTTATGACTATGTGCCTGCTGCTTCATCTTCTTCTTGGGCGCCCGAGTACGACCATACGAGGGTCGACCCACCACAGTGGAGATATTTCCCACGCCATGATTGATTTCCACTTAGGCCAAAATCCTAAGCTTGGGGGGAGGTATACCGACATCACACTCATTTTTATCATGTTCGGTCGGTTTTTTGTATATCCATGTTTTCGTTTCTTTCGTTTGTTTTCGTTTTCTTTTGCTTCTTTCGTTCCCTTTTGTTTTTATTGTTTTGTTCTTGTTTTCCAAAACAAAAAAAGACCAATTTTTTTGTTGTTGTTTCTCTTTGTTTGATTCTTTAGTTTCTTTTTTTGGTTTGCTTTACCTTCTCGTTTTGGTTTAATATTCAAAAATCCAAAAATATTTTGCTTTGTTTGCTTGTTCTTTATGTTCTTGTTTTATTTTGAAAACCCAAAAATATTTGTTGTTCTTCTTTGGTTTTGTAAAGTTTGTTGCAGAGTTCATCGGACTTCCGTGTCTCCATTGGAGCTTGATTATCATTCTATATTATTCGATCCACAAGTGAAGAGAAGTAATGGTGATTTTCGACAATCCAAGTTGTGGTGAGAGGATGGTATGAACTCTATTTGTTTTATTTTTGTGCATATACTCATCCGTGTGGACATTCTTAGTTTGTTCATGTAAGGTATATGTTATTTAATTGATGCTTTGTAGTTCGTGCTCTCACATGTTTAGTTCCAACTTATCTATACTTCTTATAAAGCAAAACCCCACTAACATGCATTAAATATTTTCTATCTCAACATGCAAGCTATCCACATCATCCATCCTCTTAACCAATCAATTGTCCATGTCATCCATATAAAAAAATTATCCATGTCATCTCCACTAATATTTATTAATTATTACATGCAAAGCTTCATATCATACAATTTTTTAAACCATTTATTTTTAGTTTAATGATTTATGCAAGCTGCATATCATACATTCTTTAAACCATATATTTTGTAAAACTAATGGTTTATTATACCATCACATATCTGTAAAAATTTAGTATCGACCATCCATCCTCTAAACCAATCAATTGTCCATGTCATCCATATAAAAAAAAATTGTCCATGTCATCTCCACTAATATTTATTAATTATTGCATGCAAAGCTGCATATCATACAATTTTCTAAACCATCTATTTTTAGTTTAATGATTTATGCAATCTGCATATCATACATTCTTTAAACCATATTTTTTTAAACTAATGGTTTATTATACCATCGCATATCTATAAAATTTAGTATCGAAAATGATCAACCAAAAATTTCATATTTCTTTAGACTTTATAATGTATCATGTTGTTTTTCTTCGAAAAGTAGATTGAGACCCTTGGCCTCTACATAAAAAAACACACGTGTCATTTGCTTTAAGGAATCCCCGCCGCAACGCGCCGGGTATCTTCTAGTTAATATAACATAGCATGTCGTATGAATGTTTGCTTGCATTGTTTTATTCATAGAAGGATATGACATTGTGGTATCTCCCTCTAATTGTTTCGCTTGAATTGACTTGGCATATGCTCACGCATGCTATGACTGAAAAAAAAGTCACTTAAGCCTCGATGATTTATTTTGCCTCAGAGTATTTTTATCATTTTTATGCCCCTGTTAATTTTGTTCTGTCGCAAGCATGATTATGACAGTTGTTGCTCTCTTGATTGTCGCTTGCCGTCTATTGCTAGTCTTCACCTGTACTGATTATGAGCTCTATTCATGCATCCAACTCCCAAAAACTAAAGTTTGCCAAATGTGTCCACCATACCTACCTATATATGTGGTATTTAACCGCTACTCCAAGTAAATTTCTCGTGTGGTACCTTTAAAACCTTCAAAAAATTATTTCTGTTTTGTGCTCCTGTTTTAGCTCATGAGGACGTAAATAGAGAATCTTTATCCCACTTGTTGACTGGATTTCACACCCTAGACTAGTGTCTTCATCCTCTCATCCAATTGATAGAAGAGTTGGCAGCGGGGTGCCCAACCCCAAATTAATACAACAAATTCTCTTCACTCTTTTTGCCCCTGATTTATTAATCAAAGCATAATTGTGTAGACAAAAGAGAAACAGGGATGACCTTCTACCCAGATGCGTCCTTCTATGTGAGCCGCTCTTGTGAAGTCTAGTTGGCTTGTCACGTACTTTATTGTCTGTTTACCATTCGTTGACATAAGCATACACCTCTCTTAAAAATATTTTCAATACCTCTGTTTAATAAAATAAAAAGCTCTAGCACATGAGTTAATCCCTGCTTCCCTCTGCGAAGGGCCTTTCTTTTATTTTTATGTTGAGTCTTCACCCTCTCACTTTATGCACCTTCTTGAGAGGGTGGTTGTCATTCTTAGTGTAATGTGCTTGTCCCAAAACACGGTTGATTATGGTATAACTTTGATGCTTGTATATTTGATATATTTATTTCTAGTCTTCATTTGAACTTCAGAGGTGCTCTATCATTTATGTTTTGCTCCATTATTAAGGGCAAGTGAGTACAATTTATTATACCCTATTATGAGCATTGCAATCCTGCAGATTGATATACTCCATGTTGTCTATTATTAGTTTGTTGGCATCTCTTCTTTGTTGGCATAACTGTTAGGTGACTTTTATTTTCCGTACATCTTATTATGAATTGCCTCAACACTTGATCATATAGTGAGTATATTTACATCATATGCGACAAATGTGTTCGTAAAAGTCTTTTATCGCACTCAGTTGTCACTGAATTTCTTGAGGACAAGCAATAAGCTAAGCTTGGGGGGAGTTGATACGTCCAAAACGTTTCTTCTTTTTTCGAACACTTTTCTTATTGTTTTCCTCTAAACTTGTGAGTTTTGGATACCACTAACACGTACTAATGCTGCTTTCAGCAGAATTACCTTGGCGTCTCGTTTTCGTGCAGAAAATTAACTTTCAAGAAATTGTCTAGAAAAGATTCCATTGAGCCTAAAACACCAGAAGACCCCGAGAGCCAGAAGGGGTCCAGGAGGGGGCCACAGCACCCCCTGGCGCCCCCTTGGCCGCGCCGCCAGGTGGTGTGGGCCACCCCGGCACCCCCTCAGACTCTCATTTCGACTACTTATGTCCCGTAACCTAAAAATCGAGGTGGGTTCATCATATTCCACAGAAACACAACAGAGCGCCGCTGCCACCTCGAAACTCGATTTGGGGATCAGAACTTCCTGTTCTGACGCCCTGGCGGGACGAGGATACGAAGGAGATCATCGCCATCGACACCGCCACCTCTTCTCCATCAACCATCCATGATTCCCCCGGCCATGTGTGAGTAAACACCATTGTAGGCTGAGAGGGATGGAAGAGATTGGATAAGATTGATCATGTAATAATGCCAGATTGTTAGAGCATAGTGCCAAGTATCCATCGTTAGTGTTTTCTACAATTGTTGCACCTTGTTATGCTTAATGTTTGTCACTAGGACCCGAGTGTCATGATCTCAGATCTGAACATGTTATTGTTTCATGAGTATAATTATGTTTCTTGATCATATCTGCAAGTTGTTTACACATGTCATTGTCCGGAACCCGAGGCCCCAAAGTGACAGAAATTGGGACAACCGGAGGGGATGGTTGTGATGTGAGGATCACGTGTGTTCACGGAGTGTTAATGCTTAGCTCCGGTGCTTTATTAAAAGGAGCAACTTAATTACCAGTAGTTTCCCTAGAGGCCCCGCTGCCACGGGCTGGTAGGATAATAGATGTTGTGCAAGTTTCTCATTGCGAGCACGTATGACTATATTGGAACACATGCCTATGATTTGCCTAGATGTTTGATGCTTTATTATTATTATGTGCAATGCCCATATTTAGATTATTATATGACCTATGTTGTCCATGCAACGCCCGTCCATCCATTCCCTCTATGCCTACGGTACTTCCCATACCGCTGTTTTCCGCGATTGCTATTGTTGTTACTATTTTACTATTGCTGCTATTTTATTTCTACTTCTGCTATAAAACTGTTACCACTGATAAATTGTTGCGAGCAAGTCTACTTTCAGGTGCAGCTGAATCGACAACTCAGTTGTTAAGGATAATAAATATTCTTTGACTCCCCTTGTGTCGTATCAATAAATTTGGGTTTTACTTTTCTCGAAGACTGCCGCGATCCCCTATACTTGTGGGTCATCACTTATTTGCAGACTCGAATGCTGACTAGGCGGGTGACGTGGCCAACTATTAAATCTAGACCGTCAGATCTAGATCTGACTGTGGCGTACCCCTTCACTAAGATTTAATCATGACCGTCCATCTAATCCAACGGACATGGAGAGAGGAGGGGTTCACCGTGCTGGTTAGGTCGCCTGAAAAGGAGTCACGGCAGCGCTGCTGCACGAGAGAGGATGTCGGCGGTGCTCCGGGCGTTCTTCGACCATGGGGAAGGTACGACGGGAAGCGACGCACCAAGACGAGGTGAATGATGGCTACAGTGTGCACGGGGAGGTCCTTTATCAATGGCGAGGAGTAGCTTCGGGCGCGCGGGCTCCGGGGAGCGTCAGGTGCTCATAGCGCGAGCGCTCCTATGGCGAAAAAATCGGAAAAGGCCATTAGGAGGGGCGCAAGAGAGAGGGAGAGACAAGCATCGGCGGCGGTGACCCTCTCTGTTGGTCGCAATCGACGATGGACAGCGTCGGAACAGTGCAACTCCGACGAGATATTGTCGCGGCCTAGGGGCACGATACAAAGAGAAGTGAGAGGGGAAAAGAAGAGGAACATGAGGGCTATAAAATGGAGGTCTCGGGGGAATTAAACGGACACGAAAACGACCATAGTAAAGGAGATGAATTTCTCCTTTAATCGGGATGAAACAGAAGAGAGGGAGTCGAAGGTTGATGACGATGATGTCATTCTTTTTTTTCCCGTTTTTAATATCTTTTGTTTAAATAATCCAAATGACCTCAAAATAACTTCTATTTTTTTGAAAATAATATCTTTCAACTAAAACAAGTGTATGTTGTTTTCTCACACATTTTGAATTTTGAAAATTTGAATTCAGAATTTGAATGATTTCTTAAATGATTTAAAATGCCTTTTTAATTATAGAAAACAAATAATTAGGAAAATTGAGTTTATAAAAATAAGAAAATTTCAAAAAATAAAACCATTGAATTTATAAATCATAATATTTTTTTTTGTGTCCAAATCAAATATTGAAACTCATTTAAAGATTTAAATCTTTGATAAATGTTTTGAAACAAAATAATAGTTTTTGAGTTTTAGTATTAATAATTAAATATTATCAAGGATCATATTCATTATGTTTTCAAAATCCAAAATTATATTTCCAAAGCAAAAAATATAATTCCAGACCTTTTGGTTTTAAAACATTGCTTGAAAATAGTTTTGTCTCTTTGATCAAAATCAAGGTTTATAAAATAGAGGCATATTTGGATAACAATTCCAATTACATTAGAAAACGAATATAATATTTCTTTTGTGTTTGATTTTTATTTGTTTTTGGTGACTTTCATTATCAAGAAAACAAAAGTTTCAATTCTTAGTGATTTTTTGAACTTTCCAAAAGTCAAGGATGTGACACACTATCACCCTTAAATAAATCTCATCCCAAGAATTGAGAAGGCTAGAAAGAAAGATAGGTTTGGGTAAATGGGTTCCAAAACAACTAGGTGGGATACCATCCTTAAAAGAAACTTTTGTCGGTAGTCTAAAACTCTTGTTCATCAGGCTATCAGGTTTATTATATCTTCAGCTGGAGTCACACTTCATCATCCATAATTTTTTTGTACAACATATCTCAACTCCTTGGTATTTGGGTTCTATGGGTCCCTCTAATTCCTAATAGGTGTCTATTCACATGGCTTGAACTGTAGTTTTACTCAAGATGGCTTGAAACTTTCTCTGGGTTCTCTGGGTCCCTTCTCACCCGTGGGCCTCTTCTCCCTGTGAATCTTCACCGAGAAAATCTGCCTCCACAACCCCCAGTGCGGGGGAATACCGATAAAGCACTCACACAAACGATGAAGCATGAAATGTGTTGCACCGTGTTTGGCGGGAGGTCGTGGAGCTGGATGCCGTAGATGTACAGCAGCCCGCAAAGAAATGGGCGGAGAGGGAAAGACAGACCTCGGGAGATGTGCTCCGAGAACGCAATGCGCTCGTTGACTCGGGGTCTTGGAACGTCTTCCTCCTTCCTAGACTGGCGCACGCGGTTTGAATCTTCTAAAGGGATCAATCCCTCCTTCTGTATCTGGATGATGCTCTTCCTCGTCACGTTGGAGGAGCGCCATTCGCCGGTCTTCTTCTAAGAAGCCGACGAGGCGACACCCCATCCTTGGTCAACGCTGCTAGCGCAGCACGCTTTCTCCTTCCGCCATCGGCCATGGAGGCTCTCCGTAGGAGGCTAAAGGTGGAGAGGGGCGCTAGAGGAACAAGACGGGGAAAGCGAAGGGGAAAAGTGATTCTCCCCGTAGGCCCCATTTTATACCGCCGCCGGGCTGTCTCGGGTCGTCGATCCTCGCTGAAGAAGGACACGTGGTGGCAATCCTGGCTTCCACGCGCCGCGTGAAAACGAAACACCGAGGGGCGGTTGCCCTGCACGATCTTTAAAGCTGATCGTGCGTGATTAACTGCACACTAGGTGGGAAAACCGGCGCGCGACGGCTGGTTTCCGGTAAAAAAGTTACGTGGTGGGTCCACCACGTCTTGTACCACTACGTCACGTCCCATCGGGAGCAAACGAGTGCGTCATGACGTCACCAAACTTCAGCACATAAAACCACTTTCGTACAAGAGAAGGCTCGCTTCTCTCGAGGATTGTAGAAACACTGGCACTCGCCTCTTTACAAGTCGATGAAATGGGACTCGCCATACCGCAGAAGTGAACTCGCGAGTAGATACTCTCTCCAACAACAAAAATCAAGACTCCGATGTATAAACACATCACGCTTTGTTTCCAAACCCCGGGTCGTTCGGCCATCGCGGCACAGCTAGATGCTGCATTCTACGGATGCGAAGGTAAGACCCAAGGATCCATCCTCTGGGCCCGAAATCGCACTCATGCTGCGTTCTCCGGCAATTTTCCGTTCTAGCGACACGATGAAAAATTCTAGCGGACGCACCGGGTACCCCTTTTAAGGTTAAGTTTGACTCGATAAGTCCTTCGCGGCTCGAGTCGCAATGATCACCTAACCGGATTCGAGCCAGAGGACTCGAGTCCGCATAGGAGATCTGTTTTTGCCCAAGAGCAATTAATTGGTCCCGATCCGTCGAGTGAACCATACAACTGAGACGCATCCTTCTGCGAAAAATTCAACATACGACATACTCAACAACTCGATACTCGAGTCTTGTCCATATAGGATTAACACATCCTTCATGAAGTCTAGACTTCTCAGTCGCAAGAATCCAAACAAGCTTTTAGTGCTTACCTTACTCCTCAGAGTCGAGTAAACACTCGGAGGCTACTGACGTAGGGATGCCTCCTGTGTCTCCCTTACAAGCCTATCCGGTATAAGCTAAGCATAAAGTCCCAACACAAGGAACCGCCCTAATATTCCAGAAGGCCAAACTACGGCCCACCCGCAAGACTTGCGGGCCAAGGCATGAAGAAGCTACCGACCAGGGTTAGGGTTTGTAACCTATCCGAGTACGGATTTGAAACCTCCTATATAAAGGCTAGGAGAACCACCCGAAGGGGAGAATCTAATCTTTACAACACAATAGGTATCGCCTCTCTCGAGACCCAATATCTCGACTAGAGGGCCCTCCATTGTAACCTCGCATCAATACAATCCAGACAAGCAGGAGTAAGAGTTTTACCTCCTCGAGGGTCCGAACTTGGGTAAATCGTCTCTCTGTTAACCGTCGAGTCCGCCGGCGCCTAATCGTTTCGTACTCTCAAATCCACATCATGCCATCTTGGGGATTTGTTGATATGAGTAATCAACAACGGGAGAAAAGCGTTCACCAGGTTTTCTTTGACAAAGCCGACATCCTTTCATTCGAAACATTCCCATAGCAGCTTCTTTCCCTTGCCAATTCGATTAGTGAATCGTAGTCCTCGTGCGTTAATTGATGGTAGGAATCGCTAGAAAATGTGCCTACCCAAAAAAGATCCCTTTTCTTTAGGATTCCTGAATTCTCTTTCTTGATGGGATGGGGAAGAGATATAACTCAGCGGTAGAGTGTCACCTTGACGTGGTGGTAGTCATCAGTTCGAGTCTGATTACCCCTACAATCTAAGTTTTTTCTATCACTTTTCTCGCGAAAGCGATCCCACCAACTAAAAAAAATACCTTATAGGATGGCCCCTTGTCTTCAACTAAAAAGAAACATATATTGCCGCAAGCAAGAGATGGAAAAGTCCATGATCCATAACTTACTCACTCAGATATTTAACAGAGTTTGGTAGTGAATGAGAGACTCCAAATCCTATTCAGATTGCACGGAGGGCTTGGAAATAGGCCTCTCGTGTAAGATAAGATTCCATTCCTTCCTATCGAAAGGCTCCGGTAGTAGAGCTCGGCCAGAATGTTGATATAAAAGGGGAAGATACAGAGAGCTAAGGAAAGATGTGGGCGATCGTCCACCAAGCGCTTCTTCTTTGGCCATTTGGCCATGTGCTGCTCCCGTGCTCCATTTTGAAGACGGCGAAAGCAAGTCAACCGACAACAAATGAGGGTGACTCCGTGCGGCAGCCTTGAAGGCATCTTTTCCCTCGCTATCTAAATGCATCTCTATGCGGGTGATTAATTATCTGGCTTATTTTTACCAAGAAGTCAACCCAACCCTATTGACCCGAGTAGCTCCAAGTGTTGATTGTGAGTGTTAGCCTCTTGCGAAAGATCTTATGACAGAGGAGACTTGCCAATACTTGCCCACAAATTGCGTTTAACAGACGACTGAGCAATGACTCGTACCTGTGCCCAAAATGGCTTGCTTGATGCGAGAAAACACTCTTATTAGTAAATTGAGTGTGTTATCGACCTTCTTCCAGGGGACATCTAGAAAAGAACGGGCATTAGAAAGCGTGCTGAAAGTAACAAAGTGGCAACCTACTCGGCTATGACTTCGGACACCCAGCCTCCTATATAAAAGTTAGAGGTGTTATACAACTCTTACCAGTCCACCCCTTTATCAAGCTTATAGATGAGCGACTTTCGTCGTCTGGAAGGTGGTCCCGGTTGATTCTTATATGTTTTTGTGATCTCTTGTTTTTCAATACTCCCTCTGTCCACTTTTATAAGACACACTCCATACCATTTCAATTTTGGCCACATACATAATAAAATACTCACTCCATCTACTTTTATAAGGCACACTCCATATCATTTTAATTTTGGCCACATTTTTTTTTAAATGAAAGCTTAGGCCCAGCCTCTGCATCGCGAGGATGCACACAGATGTTGCTTTTTATATTAAAACGAAAAAAGTTTACAATCCAAAGTTTACAGATTACGCATCATCTAAATTAGACACCATAATCAACCAAAGAAACTCTCGCAACAAACTATAACAACTCATTAAATCCTCTTAGTATGCAATCAACCACCCTGGTTGTAAATAGGCTGAACGACCGCCATCAAACGAGTACATCTAGAATCTATAAGAGTCCGCTGCTCCAACGGCAGTAGGAAGGACCACATGTGAATTCAGTACGTGGCCTGGTGAATCACATGCAAAAAATGAGCACCTCTTGATTTATCAATTTTGGTCACATACATGATAAAATGAGTGGATCTTTATGTATGTGACCAAAATTGAAATGGTACGAGTGTGCCTTATAAAAGTGGGCGGAAAGAGTAAATGAAAAAGGGTGGGTACATCATTTTAATGCAAAACCCATCTTATATTCCATTTTGAAAAAAAAAGTCTAGTCTTTGCGGTAAGTGGATCTGTAATGCATCTGTACCGCCGTGTTTACTAATTGCCTAATTGTCTAACACATGGTTGGACATGGACATCAAACTCCACGCCCAACATTGTGGATGAGAACACTTGGGATTTAATTAGTGCTGTAGTACAGCTCAATTCGACGACGGTGCCCTCCCGATGCACAGCTGAACCAACTCGTACTCGAGTGCACCTGTGGCGTAGTGACGCAGTTTGTCCGTCCGGGAACGACCGTCCGTACACGCACGGGGTGGCGTAACTAGTACTACTACTACCTCACCTGCACGAGTTTGCTAGTACGGGACCCAATATGTCTATTCCAACCATGTTTGTTAATCACGTCACCAACGGGTTGGGAGAAAGTCAGCTTAACCGATACTTACGCATTAATTTGCCCCCAACATTTGATTCTTTGTACGGTCGACGCGCATCATACAAGGCCCGGGTCCCCGGCTGAGAACTCACTCTTGGATTTGGAGTTGTCTACCTCTCTCCCCACCCACCCAAGAAAAGGTCTCCGGAAACGCCCAAAACACCAGCACGCGACGCGAGCCGAGCGGAGCAGCAGCAGCCTCCTCCTGCAAACTCGCACACTGACGCACACCTCATCTCATTGGACCCTCCGCCGCTAGAGGAGCGTCCCGACCCCAACTCCCTGCGCGGCAGTGGGGTCCCAGTTAATGCGTCCGTGAGCCGTCGGCGGCGGACGAGTATTCTTGGCGGAGGCGGTGCTGGACGCGCTTCTGCTGATCTCTTCACGCCAGCCATGGGGGGCTCCAAGGGGGAGGACAAGCCCGGTGACTGCGAGGAATGGAGCTACCAGTGCGGAAACAAGGTCAGATTTCAACGCCCCCCATCCTGACTCATATGGATTCTTGGGCGGATGTGTCCGCTTTCCCTTCTGAATCATGCCTTCTAGCTTCAGCTCAGGCCTTATGGGATTTTGGTTAGAGGAAAGATTCATCTGGGTGGCATTTCACCTGCTTCTTCCCCCATTTCGAAATAAAAAAGCTGCTTCTTCCGGACCACGGCATGAGAAAGTACTAGTTGTAATTAACTACTGCCGGGCGTTGCGCATCGTTTTTTTTTTTTCCATTTTACTCCTTTTTGTTTATAAATAAATTATTTATCACCACTATCTTGTACTCTAGCCTAGCTCATGCTACTGTATCAGGTTAGCCTTTTTGTTTTTCTTCTTTTGGATCCAAGTTTTCTGCTAGATCCTCTTTTATTACAGTACTAAGTGTGTTTGATCCAAACGTTTCTGCTGTTGCACAATTTAGGAAGTCTCTTGTTTAATTTCCGTATCCGGTGTTTTATTTCGTCATTCATAGTTACCGGTTCCTACTTTGGGATCTGAGTGACTCCTCCTTGGGCTTTTTCCTGGCAAGACTGCGTCTTCTCATCTTGTCTCTCCACTGCTAAAATCTGTACTAGTAGCTCGCTGCATTTTTCAAAGTCAAGTAACGCAGTTTTGTACCGCACAGCAGAGGTTCCCTGTCTTATACTCCCTCCGTTCAACAATAGATGACTTCCACATATCTATATACATGTATATAGATATGTGGAAGTCATCTATTGTTGAACGGAGGGAGTATATGTTCCCGTTATTATTGCTAAAGGAACGCCAACTTGAACAGTACGTCGGTACATGGGCCATTTAACCTCTTTCTGGGGGAACACAAGTGGGTCAAGGACAAAGCGGCTCAAGGACCAGATAGCTTTTGACTTGTAATATACATCTTGTTTGATTTTCTGTACCAGGCCTGAAATTGATGTTTCCCACGTCGGAATCTCTGCTGAATGCAAATGTGGACCTGATTATTCTCAAGGAATTTGTGCTGATCGGAACTTGTTTGCAGGACACTTTGGTTTTGAAGGCTCCAAAGAAGTCGCCCCTCGCCTTGAGAATGGTTGTTTTCACTGTGACTATGATCTGCGGGGTATTTATTTGCTCAATGTGTATGAAGCAACTAGGAAGCGACAGCTGGTCACGGATAGTGAAGATCCAAGTCGCAGAACAGCCCTGCAACAAGTCTTCAGTTCCTCCTTCCGAGGTTCAGTTTGTGCATTATCCACAACCACTGAATTATAGCAGGTGACATTTGTGCTGCAGCTTTGTTTACGCTATCTACACCTGGCTTGCGTAATGTCTAACTGTAATTTTGTTTGTAGGAAAGAAATGCATGTGTAACCCTGTCCGGTACTTTGCAATTATCTCGACACAGCGATCTGGAAGTGGCTGGTTTGAGACCCTTCTTAACAGTCACATTAATGTTAGCTCTAATGGAGAAATTTCTCGAATAAAGAAAGGAGGAATAACATTTCATCTATTACAAAGACAATGGATACGGTGTATAATCTGGATTGGAATAGTAGTGCTTCCAAGAATGAGTGCACTGCTGCTGTTGGCTTCAAATGGATGCTTAATCAGGTGATTGCTTGATCATTTTTTTTTTTTTTTTTTTGCTTCATCCCGTTCTTCATTTATCCTCTAGGTATGATTGTGGAATTTCTATCAAAAGCAATATATACGTGTTTCCTTAATTCCTTCAAAAGCTTGTGACTGAGATCATTGAAATGTTGGTTCTCCTGAGACTCTAGATGAGGTCATGCATGAATACACGACTATGAAGTTTTTTTTTAAGCAAGTGATATTTTAAGTTTAGTTGATTACAATTTTAATGCTGGTATATTTGAAATGATTAAAGAGAGCATCAAATTTTCTGATGACATTTTAATTGTCTGTAAGACTCCAAGTCTGTTAATCTTCTGAAGATATCAGCATTCTGGTAAATTATGTTATCTGGATCTGCCATGGTACAACAAAGTAAAGTTGCTATTATCTATCATTTGTAAGTGTTATGCTCTGTGCATTTATAAATTCTTATTATTTCCATTGGCAGCATACTATCATGCACAACATTTATAACTTTCCTTCAAGACTTCAACATAATAGTCAGTTAAGTTTTTTATTAATTTTTAATGAATTAACACAACTTAATTTGTAAGCAGAATTAGCGCTTTCCTGACAATATATGTACTCAGGGTCTTGTGGCACATCATGCGGATGTAGTTGATTACTTCCACCAAAGAGGAGTGTCTGCGATATTTCTGTTCAGAAGGAATCTCCTACGTCAGATGGTATCGCAACTATCAAACAATCATGACAGATACCTTAAGCAATTAAATGGGAAACATAAGGCTCATGTTCACACAAAAGATGAGGTAGCGCTTGATAACAAAACTTTCAGTTCTTGCGTCCAATTCTTTACAATCTCTGAATGCAGATGTTTCTTCTATTCCGTAGGCGAATATACTGGCAGAATATAAACCCAGGCTCAACACAACAACATTAATCGGGACGCTGAAACAGGCAGATGACTACACTCGTGATGCTCTTGAAATCCTAAAGGACACCCACCACATTACATTGTACTATGAGGATCTTATCCAAAACAGAACAGTGAGTTACCCTTCATTAATTTGTTGCACGTCGTGTGTAATGGTTATCGCTTTGTCTCAGCTTGCTTATGAGTATTACGTTGAATTGGCACTTGCAGAAGCTCGTTGATGTCCTGGATTTCCTTAAAGTGCCGACGAGGAAGCTAGTAAGCCGGCATGTGAAGATACACACGAAACCACTATCTGATCAGATTGAAAACTGGGTTGAGGTTTATAATACTCTGAATGGTACCCAGTTTGAAAGCTTCTTGAATGCTGACTACAGAATATGACATTGTCCTGTCTGCACGTTTCTTGTGTAGGTATTGGTTTTCGTGTGTTTCTTTTCCTTTTCTTGCTTCAATAGCTGGCTTTGACGTGCCTGGCAAAAGTTTTGAATTCGAAGGGCGGGTTTTGCACGGTGGTTCACGAGTTCTTTGATAGGTAGCACTAATGCTCTTACATGTTTTCTTTTATTATTTTTTTCTGTATAACTGACTCTCGAGTTTCTAGTTTCTTGCATCATAGCCTTGCAGAGATAGTTTTTGTTTTACGATTTCGAATTGCACAGATGGATGTCTACAGCAGGTTCTAAGAACCAGCCATAAGTATCAGGGAGGTTTCAGACGGTGTCACGTTCTCTTTCCGATTCACACATTTCACTGGGGTTCCCTTTTAATTAAAGAGAACTCGTCAAAAACAACTTGTCAAAATAGCTACATCTGCATATTGGTCATTGGTCAAATATCTCGTTAAATATTGATCTTGTCGGTCGACATCGGTGACGGAGATGTGTGTCAAAACGGAAATACATGCTATTTGCTTTTGGTAGGCCACCTGTTCTGATACATCGGTTGACTCGATCTTGTATTCGGAAGCATGGGTTCATACCAGGGGAATGGTAAGATCTTTGTTGTGGCCCGCCAAAATTAA
This sequence comes from Alopecurus myosuroides, assembly GCA_028641055.1. Classification (NCBI taxonomy): domain Eukaryota; kingdom Viridiplantae; phylum Streptophyta; class Magnoliopsida; order Poales; family Poaceae; genus Alopecurus; species Alopecurus myosuroides. The sequence continues at coordinate 167,485 of JAPCYS010000216.1, forward strand.
CATACCTTGATACTACTGTAGTATATTTGAGATAGCCCCTGAACCAGGCATTATTTTGGATTACCTTGATATTTAGCTTACCACACGTCCCATCTAGTAGTACAGTAGTATTTACCTCGAATTATCTTGCGTTGCTAAAATATCCAGACGCAATTTTAACTCCACAATACACGTGGGCTAGTGGGTAGTTCTGACTGCATGTCATTCCTCTATATGCTTCTTGGGCCTCTGCCCGTTTTCTTGTCTCTATCTACCCTATATACTCTTTCCTCTACGATTCATGTTTGATACCTCACACGGACTGTGCTAAAACTAGCAAGGCCGGTGTTTCCTTTAGTTCCACACTGCTATGAGAGCCACTCTACCTACTAAAATCGTCATTTATTTTGATGTAATAGTAAAATACCCGTGTGTTGCAACGAGAAAACAACAAATCAATTTAGCCCCACTTAGTTTATTGTTTCGTTGCACAAAACCGTCATATTAGTCGGATCCGTAAAATATTTCAGTCGAGTGACAAATTCTCCCGTGTTCTCTGTTTTAGTATTTATTATTCTTGCTCCGTCTTGTCATGAAATTCTTGAAAGAAAATACAAACGGCAGGATGCCTAGAACTGTGTGTTCCTTGGAGGAACCTACTGGGCTCTATGTTCTCCCCCGTTTTGATTGTCGTCCCCACCTCAATTTTTCGGCTGCCACAACGTATCATGCTTCCCCTCTATCGCCGCCGTCTACCAATCAATTAATAATCTGCTTTTCGGATGCCATTGTCATCTCTCTTTTAATGTAAACGGATGAACATGGACATGCTTTGGAATGGAAGAGGAAACAAATCAACTTATTGTCAGAAACCATCTATATGCAGACAAAAGAATTCATAAGAGTGAAAAGGGGTGTGAAGAAAAAAAAAGGGAACAATCAAAGTCATCTCTTTAAATGAATTAGCATGCAAATCAACCCAACCATACCACGCAAGATGTTTTGGCCCGTCGAACCAACGTTCATGCTAGACAATTAATATTATTATCTCCATGAAATTTTCACACATAAATTTCGCACTGGACTTGTTTTTTTATGCGCTAAACTGAACTTGGGCTAATAGCGGTTGTTTTTTTCCTCATCCTTGCATTTTGTTCCCATGCAATCAGCAACGCATACATGCCATCTCTCCATTATTTATCTTTGATGTTTATTGATGAAGAGCCGCTTGAAGTATCTGGTTCATCCAGAATAGAAGAGATGACAGGTGCGCTTCTCATGCAGCGACGACAGTAATGACGACGAAGCTTAATATGTAGGGTAAGTAAGCAAAAAATAAATTTGCACCAATCTCATGATGTCTTGTGATCTGTAGCAGGACCAACACAATTACTAAATAGAGGAACGGAATACCGCCAGTCCTCGTTGAGAATTCAGCTGGCCACAGCCTAGCCTCAACCGTGCGGAAAAAGAACAGTTGGCCGCAGCCTAGCTGCAGACCTGCAGTCCTCCACCTCATGGGGTTCGTTGAGATTCAATTCTCATTTGTCCATCGAGGTGTGTATGCTGAGCGGGAAGGTATCGGGGAGGCAAACAACGTTTTCCACAGGATTAGGACCTTTAACTCACCGTCTCCATCAAGCCAAAGCTCTTGGACCAATCGTTGAGGTTGACCAGCTGATCTGATAGATCCATCGCCACAACCATGAAGCACATCATGAATTCGGCTCCTGATCGCCGGCGGGCCAACTCGGATGCCGAGATCTTGCATGCAGGGACGCCGCCGCTTGTGTGGAGGTGCGGCGCAGTGGGCTGTCACTCTAGGATGACGACGACGGTGCAGGCGAGACACGGTAGCGGCCACGCAGAGGGTGTTGGGGGTTCGATTGTCGATCTCTCTCAGGGCTTTCTAGATCACCGACCTCAATCTTCTCTATCGTGGTCCTCCTCCTCGTGATCCCTCTCGAACCCCGCGGCATAGGCTCCCTCGATTCTTAGTGTGTTCGATCGATGGTCATGGCTAGGACAAAAGTATATACTGGGATTTCTTCATGGTTGATCTCATCTCCTTCACAAACCAGATCGATGTGGAATTATTTTCAAGCACGAGAGGTTAAGCCGATGTTCCGGTTCTTTGGGTTGGAAGATTTTTTGGGTTGAATCCTTTCGTTTCTGTAGGGCTGGAAAGTTTTTTTATGTACGTGAAACAAACGAATCATATCATGCTACAAGTCCTATAAGTGACCGATCGGGTTGCTAAGAGAAAAAAACAGCGATCAATGGAAACAACGGAAGCACGTACATAACCGAATGGGACGGCGTACCACGGACGGACGTTGATGGATGCCATCCCAATATAGGAATACGACTAAGGCCGGCAATTGGACCCATGGGTACGTCCGCCCATGGGCACCCGACCCGAATAGATAGGGTATGGGTCGCCAACTTCGCCCATGGGTAAGACCCATGGGTGACCCGATTAGTCGTGGGTAGCGTATGGGTACGAGGTTATACCCATGGGCAACCCGATGGGTCGCCCGATTATTATTAATGATCATATAAATTTTAAATATACATTATAGTTGATATATTTTGTGTAAATACACTACAAGTAACATATCTAAACCTAACAGCTAGCCAACTCAACTCTTGTACACCACTAGCAGCAATAACCATTTGGTTTGGCCCATTATTGTACATATAAACTAACTAGAATAATTATTTACTAACTTTATTTTATCGCATTCCATTTATGGAAAAGCAAAACTTTGACCCGATGGGTTACCCGATAGAGTCGACGACCCGATGGGCATGGGTATGGGCATGTCCCAGCGCCCATGGGCAGAGATGCTTGCCCGTTTAACAAATGGGCATGGGTTTGGAAGAGGTCGACCCGACCAAACCCGACCCGATTGCCAGGCTTAAATACGACCGCCCCGATGATTGCACTGTTTCCTCTTTTCTTAACTTCCTTTTGATTATTCTTGTACGTACACTCCAGGGCTAATGTGATATCCTCTTGACTTCCTTATCTGACGTGAATTGCAACCCACCGAAGACACCTTCGGATGTGGTATATTTTTTTTCCTTATTTCTTTTTGTTTCCAATCGGAGCTGCTGTACTGGTAGAATACGACTCCAATAAAATCGGCAACACGAACTAAACCAAAACCTGGCGGCCTAGGAAGCGCTGACCATTAAGCCACATTATAGTTTAGAGATATATTATCGGTGGCAGGGTGGGTAATTTGTGTCTAACTTTAGAGCCAGTTTTAATGACCTACCAAACCAAACCAAACTAAACCAAATCAAGGAAAACTTAACGCATTTATTATTAGGTATAGATAATATTCACACAGATCTACGGCCAAAAAAGAGTTCACGCAGACCGGTATCGATGTGTGAACTAGTGAGCTGACCAGCCGGTGGCTAATTGTCAGCAGTTCTCCATTGCGTGAGTTTGGAATCGGATAGCCTTTGCGACTAGCCGACATCTACTCAATACCGTCTTTTAATCCCAAATCTTAGCGTCTCCACTCTTACATCGAACTATGAAGATGGGGTAAGCTTTTTTTATTTTCTTGTACCCTGCCCGACCGGGTTTGATCCCTTGGGGACGAATATCGGGTGTCTCACCTACTTCCACACGTACTTGTGCCACAGCGATAGTACTCTTCTAGTGCATGGTATGTGTATAGTTTTAGGCTCTAGCTTGTGCATTAGAGTGTGGCTGTTTGGGCATGAGTGTGGTGTGAGTTAGTGCATAAGTTTAGTTACTAACCGCATAGAGGCCTAAAAAAAGGCGTTTAAGCTATTAAACTAGTTGAATGTCCAGTGTGTTGATGAGGCTGGAGATGAGAATAATCTCAACCTCAACAGGCGGCTGATGGGCCAGTTTCGGACGACTCTCAATCGGACTGAGCTGAAGGAACTGCGCTGTCAGAACAGGTCCTTCTCGTGGAGCAATGAACGCCAACCTTCAACGCTCGTCCTCCTAGATAGGTTCTTTTGCAATCCCTCCTGGGAGCTTCAGTTTCAGGCGTGCGGCGTGCAGGCGCCGTCCTCGGCAGATTCTGACCATTGCCCGCTCCTTCTTAGTGACATCCAGTCCTCCCCCTAGGCCGGCTAGTTTCTGTTTCAAATCCTTTTGGACGCGCTACCCCGACTTCCTCGACATGGTGGCTAAGGCTTGGGCGCTGCCGCTGACATCATCCAACCCCTTCGCCGTTCTTCGCATCAAGTTGCAGCGCACTGCGCGGGCTCTCAGGACATGGAGTAGATCGAAGTTTGGCAATGCGAGGTTCCATCTTTACTTAGCCCAGGAAATAGTGCTGCGGTTCGACATCGCGCAGGAAAGCATGACTCTCGCGTTGTTGGAAAGACAGTTTCGTCTGCTGCTGAAGAATCGCATCACGGGTTTGGCATCAGTCGAACGAGCTAGGCACAGACAGGCATCTCGCTTGACCTGGCTTCGTGATCCGGGCTTTTTTTCCACATCCGGATCAAAGCGCGACGCCACAAAAATTTCGTCGCTCCAGTCCGCTTCCGGGCTTCACACCACACACGAGGCGAAGGAGGCGCTGCTCCACGACCACTTAAGCTACGTGCTCGGCCAGGGCGTGCAGCGCTCTAGCCTCATCAACTGGGACGCGATCGCCATCCCAGAGGTCGACATGTCAGGGACGGACATCCCATTCTCTACCGCGGAGGCTTTGGAAGCCATTAAGGACATGCCTGCAGAGAAGGCACCCGGCCCCGATGGATTCACGAGCGACTTTTATCGCTCTTGTTGGCACATTATCAGGGGTGATATCATGGGGGCGTTAGGCCACTTCTACAATCTGGCAGGTGGAGACTTCGCAAGCCTCAATCGCGCGCTCGTCTGCTTGCTGCCCAAGAAATCTTCCGCAATCTCCATGGAAGACTTCAGGCCAATAAGTCTAATCCACTCTTTTGCTAAGCCGGTATCCAAAATCCTTGCGTGCCGCCTTGCGCCTCTAATGGGCGATTTGGTATCTCCAGCCCAGAGTGCCTTCTTGCGGACTCGCAGCATCCACGCGAGCTTCCTCTATGTTCGTAACGTTGCCTGCTCTCTGTACCGCAAGAAAAAGCCCAACCTGTTGATCAAACTGGATTTCGCGCGCACCTTCGATTCGGTGTCCTGGGAATACCTCCTAGAGCTTCTTCAGCGCCTAGGTTTCCCTCCAAGATGGAGGGACTGGCTGGCAATGCTACTCTCCACGGCGTCGACGCGAGTGCTCCTTAACGGCGCTGCAGGACCTCCAATTTTGCATCACCGCGGCCTACGACAGGGAGACCCGTTATCTCCATTCCTCTTCGACTTAGCCATTGACCCCCTCATCGTCTCTTTGAGAGAGCCACAGAGCTAGGTGTTCTTGAACCTCTGCCAGTCCGAGAGGCGATCCTTCATACCAGCCTCTACGCCGACGATGCAGTTATCTTCGTCAACCCTGACCGGACCGAGATGCTTCGTCTATGGGAGATTATTGCTAGATTTGGAGAGGCATCAGGTCTAGCTATTAATAGCGGCAAGTGCGCGATAGCCCCCATTCACTGTCAGCAGATAGACTTGGAGTCCCTCCTGCTAGGCTTCGATGGCATGCTCGTTGAGTTTCCATTGACATACCTGGGCCTGCCTTTGGCACTTGGCCGCCTGAAGTATGCCCATCTGCTGCACATCCTTGACCGGTCCCGCGGAAAATTGGCGGCCTGGAAGCGTAACATGCTGAATGCAGGTGGACGTAGGGCTCTGACGGGTTCCGTCCTCGACTCGCTGGCGATCTTCACTCTAACTGCGATGAGGGTGCCCAAGAAGCTCATCAAAGCTCTGGATGCTACACGGAGAAAGTTCCTGTGGGGAATTGAGGAGCACGAAGCTGCATGGGGGAAGTGGAAGGTTCCTTGGCAGGTGATCTGCTCGCCGAAAGAATACGACGGTATCGGCTTGCTAAACCTCGCCGCTTTCTCCCGCCCGCTGCGCTTGCGTTGGCTGTGGCAAAAATGGCAGTTCCCGGACAGGCCCTTGATTAGCATGGAGGTGCCATGCGATGGCGTCGACCAAGAAATTTTTGCAGCTGCGACCAAGGTGACGATCGGCAACGGGCGCCTGGCCTGCTTCTGGAGCTCCTCATGGCTGGGCTCCTCCCCTCTCCGTGCTCAATTCCCTGTGCTATTCAAGCACTCCAGGCGCAAGAAGAGGACTGTCGTTGACGCCCTCCTCAACCACCGCTGGGTGGGAGACGTCAGAATTTCTTCACATGGGGATATTCTGCCAGAGTTCATTCGGCTGTGGCGCATGATTCAGCAGGCAAACATCCGCTTAGTAGACGGCGTTCCACCTCTTCCTTGAGTGCCCATTTGCAAAACTGCTTTGGCTCTCGGTGGCCTCGTGGAGAAACTGCCACAGTTTGAATCCGCAGCTCTGGCCCAAGGTCTCTTCCATGACGGAAGTATGGGACGCCATGGTGGCCGGCACAAGGGAGCCGCATCACAATGGGATTAAATGCATAATCATTTTCGTCTGTTCGAATTTGTGGAAGGAGCGTAACAACCGCGTCTTCAAGGATAAGCCTAGCGCTGTCTCGCGAGTGTTCTCGGTTGTTTGCGAGGAAGCCAAGGAGTGGGCTCGTGCCGGTGCCAAGAAGTTGCGTCGTCTGATCTGGGAACCTCCCTGAGTGCTCTTTTCTTTCTATTCCAGTTTTAGCTTTAGTTGCTTCCTAGTTCTTCTTCGGTTCCTTTTTGGTTATTCCTTAGACCATGGGCCAACTTTGTAAATATTCTATCTACTAAATAATCGAAAAGCCAACAGTTGCTGGATCTTTCAAAAAAAAAAAGTCCGTGTGTTGCAAAAACCTGCCATGAATTTGAGAAGGAATATAGTCGAGGGAGAAGCAAAGGGGGCTCGGGAATGGATGGATTCGAATTAGGATTTCAATTCTTCGATATCGTTACACGCTTTTTTTCTTTTTTATTTTAGAAATGGGAGTGTTCGTCCCAACCTCTGCATCGGGACGATGCACATAGCCAGATTTTATTAAAAAAGAAGACAAAATCCAGGTTTGTAACCAATACAGTTCACAGATCACTCAATAATACAGTTCACAGATCACTCAAAGTGGATACAAAAATTAGCCACTCAAAAATAACAAGCTTATGCATCTAGGCGTCTAGAAAGAAGCCACCCAGCCTGGCTGTAAATAGCCCGCATGACCGTCTCAGCCGGTCACAACCTGTATCCATAAGTCCTCGCTGATCGGCAGGGAGGAGAAAGGACCACGTCTGACGTGTGGATGACTCCCAGGCCTATCGGATGAGCCTACCCGGTGACGTGGGAACACTCAACACGTCCCCTACTTGAGCCTACCGGCTGCTACGCTACGCGGAGCCCACTCGAAAGCCCATCCGGGTCCAAGAAGCCACCCTTGTTTTCTTGAAGCACAAGACAAGAACTCATATACGTAGTCTACTAGGACGATGTAAACCCCTCCTAGATGCATATATAAAGCCAGGAGGGAGGAGAGAAAAGGTAGGAGGAGGCAAGCTACGACTAGATGTAATCCTAGACTAGACAATACACGGACACTCCGTACACACCATCACGACATCGCTATTGTAACAGCTCGAATATCTCGCCATAATACAGATCAGACAAGCAGAAGTAAGGGTTTTACCTCTACGAGCGCCCCGAACCTGGATAAATCTTGCCTCCTTATTAGCCGTCGAGATCACCAGCGCGTACATCGTTCCTCTACTCGAAATCCTACTGGTTCACCCGAGGGATTTGTTGATATGAGTCATCGACAATTGATGCCGTCTGTGGGAACGACACGCGCTAGATCTACGGTCTCGCCGGGCTCATCTACATCAAGCTTCGGGTTCTCGACCCCCGAATTCGATCTAGTTTGGGTCCTTCAACTTCATCGAGCACGCGCCAGCATCGCGCACTGCCTTCGTCATCTACATCGACATTCTTCTTCACGCGCAGCCTGCAGGACAGTAGCAACGTACATACTGCAGACGCCATCAACGGTGTCGCACCCGGACTTCTAGAGGATACTCACAGTCTGCTAAACAGTAGAACAAATGGCTTACGGGGCATACCGGCACCCGCATCACAATATGAGCAGGCCAACACGTAAACGTGTGACAACCATTCTCTACTATCCATCGTCTGCGTAAACCATCCCATAGAAATACGACTACTTCCATTGACGTACTTCATAACATACACACATGGTACGTCAACGGCATTTGAACAAGCGATATCACAACAAATCTCTAAGACACAAAGAAATAGAAATAAGTTGCAAATAGCTCTCACTAGAGAAGAGAATAGCAAATACAATCATCCAGAGGACACATGTCCCAACAATTCATTATTACATCACAGCGGAAGCATCCAAGGTGTCTGAGTACAGACAAGATCCAAATAGGCCTAAGAGGCCGGAAACGAAAAGACGGAGCCCATCCACGATGCCTCGGATCCTGCCCGGGTCCGCTATCTACTCGCCAGCAGCCTCGTCATACTCCACGTAGTAGCCACCATGGGGATCCTTGGAAACGTAGTCTGCGGAAACCACAGCCCCAAAGGGGTCAGTACAGACAAGTACTGGCAAGCAAGACTCAGAAGATACCAAAGTGTACCCGGCAACACCAAGTACAGATGCTTTGGGTTCAACGGAAGAATAGGTGATACAAAAGTGCGGCAGCAGGCTGCTCTAACCAACTACAGAAACACGCTACAACTTCCGGCTAAAAGAAGGGGATAAGATAGCGTATCGTAACCCACTGCTACTAACCTCAAACAAACCCATCCTGGATCTCGCCCCTTATCCAAAGAAGCAATCCGAGGATAACTCACACAGTTGGATTAAGGCGACAACATTCTTATGGTGGAAGTAATCTCTATTACTAGTCAATTTATTATAGTTAGGTGTAAGTTGTCTGAGTACTTGTTAGCCAGCACTTTCACCAAGTCATCCACCGCGGACAACACGGCTTCTCGAGAAGATTTAACCCTGCAGGGATGCACCAATTTGGCCGTACACGTAAGAATAACCCGCCAGATGGAATGGCCCTTCCACCAAGCGGGGCACTCAAGACAACTCAACTCTGCTTCGCATCAAGCCCAAAGAACCCCGTGCAATTGAGCGCACGGCTAATCAAGCCCCACGAAGAAAAGGGGACCCTCATAGCACTCTAAGAACGTGTCTCCCTAAATGCCGACTACAAAAGTTCCACCCTGGCCTCGGGTTCGCACCTGCAAATGCATGCGGCAAATGGAAAACCCGAACTAAATGAGGCGATTTGGACGGGATGCGAATCGAATCAAATTGAGGGGGGCGCCCATACACGCTTCCCACATGCGGATAGTGCGCTCATCATGGATCAGTAGACAAGACCCTTTTACTAATTAGGGTCGACACTAGCAGGCCTCAAAACCATACCCGGCCTCCTGCCGGTGCCTTATCATCAAATTAGCATTACCTCAAACATTAACAGGTTGATTGTTTAAACATCGAGCCCTAGAATATTAATATGGTAATAGAAATAACGGACAACAGACTCGAGCAGTAACAACCCTAAGCATGCTAGTAAGACACAGGCAACAAGCAATGGGGTTATAGGTGTGGAGGATAGGCTATTTCAGGGTTACAGGATAACATGTGATATGTTCGGAACACAAGCAACGAATCTTAAGGCTAGCAGAATAGACAACGGAAAAGTATCGATATCCAGTGTGGGAAGGACACAATGGGTCAGGTGAGTGAATACTTGCCTGCAAACTCAGTAGCCTGGTACTGGGTTAACTGCTCAGAAGTAGTGTCGTAAACCTCGTCTGTCTCAACGTCGTCTATTCGAGAAGAAGCAAACAAACAACGCAGAGAGACAAACAATCAATAACATGGCATAATTCACAATTATGGGATGATGCATGGCAATTTAATTGATGCATCAAAATAAGCTAGTTGACATGATAACATGTTTAAATGGACCCATATGCAATTTGGATTGCATATGAAAAGCCCATGAATTAAGGTTGGATTAAATGATCTACAACTAATCATCATGTGTAAGTGAATTAGCATGATGCATGGATGAGGAAAACAATGAGAAAACAACAATAGATTCAATTTGAAAAGGTGTTTACCAAGTTTGAAATTTTATTTATTAAGTTATGAGAAATTGGCTCCTTAAAGGAGTTACACAAGCATTTGTTGTTTCCACCAATTTTAATTGTTCCAAATAGACAAAATTCATATTTGGAAAGAACACAAAATTTTAGGTGGAATACATGTTTCATTTGTTGAAAAAGGATTTAAGATGAATTAATTATGAATTAAACAAGTTTAAACAAGATTTAAATGAATTTAATTCAAGTATGAATTTATTTGAATTTTTATTTGTTCAAAACATTAAATAAAATTCATATTTGGAAAGGTTATAATTTTATGGTTTGAAAACATATTTTATATGTCCAAAAAGAATTTAATTTGACCAAGTTATGAATTTAGCAATTTTAAATGATTTAAACAAGGTTTAAATTATTTAACCAATTTTAATTCTTCAAAACAGGAAAAAAAGTTTATATTTGGAAAGGTGGTTTAAATTTGCATGGAAAACATATTTTATATGTGACATTTGAATTAAATTTGAATTAGTTATGAATTTGACCAAATTTGAAATGAGTTGTTTGAATTTGAATTTTGAAAACATTTGAAATATTCAAAACAGAAAACAAATGATTTAATCATGTAGAGAATTAAATTTGGTACAGAAAACATATTTTATTTATATTATTTGGATTTGAAATTCAAAAGTTATTTGTATTTTGAAACCAGGGACTATTCTGTAAATAATATGGACTGGAATTGAAAAGAAAAAGGGCCAGAACTAAAATCACCTCGCAGTGACCTAGTCTAGGTCACTGACAAGGGGGCCTGGGCCACGGTGGCGCTGCGTGGCAGCGGGTGGATGCACGCGTGGCAACCATTGCCTATGGCAGGTGGACCCTGCCTGCCCGCGTGGCAAAGGGCAAAATGGTGGGATTAATCCGCGCGGGCGGGGCTCGAACCCGCGCCGCGGGCGCGTGAGAGCAGTGCGCTGGCCAGTGCGCTGATGAATCGTTTTTGTCAGATAGGAGGCGCGCGCAGGTATAAGGTTCAGTTTCGACAGTGTGACTGAAACTGAAGAAAAATTTCAGTCTTTCTGAAACTGTTGTCCGAGGCGGAGCGGTGGTCGCCGGCGACGATCTACGCGCTGCTGCTGCTCGTGGTGGATGCGCGTGTGCTCGTGGGTGTACAGGGATGCGTGCTGGTGTCGAGCAGGCAGAGGGGAAGGGGAGGACGCGGTGCTCACCACTCCTGTCGTCGATGCAGCGGCTCGATGGTGGAGGTGGACGACGGCGACGGGGAAGAAGATGGCGGCGGTGATCCGGGGGCTCTCAGCCCTGGTCGAGGAAGCGAGGAGGACGGCGGAGGAAAGGGGCTCCGATTCCCGGGCTTAGCCCGCGCGGAGGCGCAGCATAGCGACGGCGATCGCCGGAAGTGGACAGCGGTGGTGGGGAGCAGAGAGAGAACAACGAGAGAGAGGAGAGGAAAAACGACGGCGCGAGGGAGGAGGAAGAAGGAGAGAAGCTAGGGCAGAGGAGGAGCTCATGACCGTCCCATCAACGCCACTGTCGACGTGGGCAGCTCGGATGCACGCCGTACAGAGGTAAGAGACGAGGGGGGGGGGTATGCAGGCCATGCTGGTGGGCTGGGCTCAGCCCACTGGCCTGCCCTCTCCCTCTCTGTTATTTTTTTTTGTTTTTTCTGTTTTACTGATTCTGTTTTTTTTGCAGAAAAAGAAAAGGAGAGAAATGAGTGGCTTTTGGAGGTTGGAAAAAAATTTGGCAAAAATATTTATAAGTTATTTATTATAAAAGCACCAATGTGCAAACTTTTGTTTTTCAAAAAGTTTGAAATTAGTTGCTGTTTGGAAAATTTAAATGAATTTGAGCAATTTTGATATTAAGTGAATTATTTAAACTTAAGCAATTTAATGGTTTGATCTCTCAAGTTAATGGAAACAAATTGATGTTTTGATTTGAAATTTTCATTTGAAAATTGTAACAGAACAAGTATGAAACCAAGATTTGAAAATTGGTTTGGAATTCATATGGAAAAACAAGGGAAAACAAATGGAAAACAAATGCAAAACAAATGCAATGATTATGATGTCATGATGCAAAACATAATTTAACAAAAAGCAAACATTCTAATGGAGTTTTTCATACATGGGATGTTACAAAACGCCCCCCTTGAAGGAATCGCGCCCCGAGATTCCTACTTAGAAGAGAAAAGGTCCGGATACTTCTCGCGAAGATCCTCTTCGGTCTCCCACGTTGCCTCTTTATCGGAATGATGAGACCACTGCACTTTCAAGAACTTGGTGCTCTTGTTGCGAGTTTTGCGCTCGGTCTCATCGAGAATTCGAACAGGGTGCTCCTCATAAGAGAGATCTGTGACGCCCCGAGATCGGGCACTATGCAGATTTCAGCATTCCCGCCAAATCCGCATAATAACCGATTCCAGGTTGCCATTTATGATAACATTACAATAGTTCACGAATATTCCACAATTACAACAGAAACCGATAGATACAAGATGACTCAAACGAGCCGGGGATACAACTGATACAATACAAAGATCCAAATAACAGCGGAAGAAACAACATATCGTCCGTCTACGGACAAGATCCAAATTGGACTAAGAGTCCTGAAGATAACCGAGAGCGTCCAATCCCTGCCCAGGCCAAGCCGGAGGGATTCCCAAGCTAACGTCGTCAGACTTCAAACCTGTTGACTGCAATTTGGAATTTGCCCACGAAAGAGATTCGTGGGTCAGTACGGTTAAGTACTGGCAAGGGGGATAAAACCCATACTCACAAGTTACCGGCGTAACTTGTGAGTATTCGTGAATAGGTTTATTCACACAATAACTTGATTCACCTTTAATACAACTGTGTGAGTTATCCTCGGATTGCTTCTTTGGCTAAAGGGGGCGAGGTCCAGGATGGGTTTGTTTGGATTCACTTTCAGTTGGTTACAATCACTCGATCTTACCTCCTTTCTGATAGTTGGAAGTAATAGAATCTCTGTAGTTGGTTAGTGCAGCATGCTGTAGCTTATTTGCAATAACCCTTTCCTTCCGTTGATCCTAAAGTATTTGTATCTTGTGATGACTGGCTACGCCGGTAACTTGTGAGTATGGGTTTTATCCCCCTTGCCAGTACTTAACCGTACTGACCCACGAATCTCTTTCGTGGCTGCAAATTCCAAATTGCAGTCAACAGGTTTGAAGTCTGACGACGTTAGCTTGGGAATCCCTCCGGCTTGGCCTGGGCAGGGATTGGACGCTCTCGGTTATCTTCAGGACTCTTAGTCCAATTTGGATCTTGTCCGTAGACGGACGATATGTTGTTTCTTCCGCTGTTATTTGGATCTTTGTATTGTATCAGTTGTATCCCCGGCTCGTTTGAGTCATCTTGTATCTATCGGTTTCTGTTGTAATTGTGGAATATTCGTGAACTATTGTAATGTTATCATAAATGGCAACCTGGAATCGGTTATTATGCGGATTTGGCGGGAATGCTGAAATCTGCATAGTGCCCGATCTCGGGGCGTCACAAATGGTATCAGAGCCTTGGTTCCGATTCCCGAGATTGTTTCGATACGAATGGTTATCGAAGCAACGGGTCCGCAAAGCCTGTAGGATAACCTCGCTAACGGTCGTTGTTTCTAGAGTGTCAAAAACTATTTCTGCTAAACTATTTTGGGAAAAACATCTCCATAGGATTCTTGTTTTCTCCTTATCCCTATTCTATTTCCCCTCCCATCTTATTTGTTTTGGAGTCTGCTCTCGTACTCAATCTTTCAAAGTGTTAGGATCCTACGTGGGTGGACGTTTTCTGAGCCCTTAACCTAATAGGTTCGATCATCGGAAGATTCCTGGTGGAAGGACATCGTCGTCACTCCGAGCAAGGATCCCTTGTTAGTGGTGTCGAGGAGATCAACCGGAAGCACGAAGAATCGATAGTCGAACTTCTTTCCCCTCCCGGGTTGGCAGGTGGATTGCGAGGGCGCAATCCCTTGTTTAGTGGTGTCGTCTGTAACACCTGGGGTGTTACCCTATTAGAGAGTGTTTGTTTTTTTTTTTTTTTTTTTTTTTTTGCATCATATGCATCACATGAGCATTGCATTCTGTTTTTTTAAAAACAATTTGAATTCAATAATGTTGTATAATTGCTTGTTGTTTATTAAATAAAATTTGATTATTTCCAAAACTCCCCAAATCAAACATTATTTGAAATTCCACTAACCACTTAAACATCAAACTAATATCCCAATTTTGAAATCATTAACTAACCTTTGCTTTTGGTTATGGTTTTGCAACTTAATAAGATTAACTATCAAAATACAACCCTCAAACCCTATTTGGAAATTTTCAACTAAACAACTTTAATTCCATTAAAATTTCCACCTTATGAAAAGTTTGCTAACATTGCTTTCATTTCACTGTTTTGGAAAAGTAATAAAATTAGTTAATGAAATAAACCACCCCAAAACACCCCAAATCCTTTCTCTCTCTCCCTTTTATTTCTTTTACAAAAAAAATCAATCAAAAGGAAAATCCCAAAGGAGAGGGCAGCCCAACCCTTTTCCTTTCTCTTCTCCCCCTCAGCCCAATTTTTCCCAGCCCACCTCTCTGCCCAAGCCCATTTTCTTTTTTCCCACTTCTAGCCCAGTACCTGTTCGTTCCTTGTCGTCTTCCTCCCTCCCTGAGGTCATCATGGTACGACAGCAGGAGAACCATCGATCATCCTCCCTCCCCCTCCAGATGCTTGCCGTACAGGAGCTGCTCCCCCCCATATAGCCAACCTCTGCCCTAGCCTCGCAGAAGCCCTAGGCCCTAGCCCCATCCTGCGCCGCCGTCTCTTCCATCTTCCCCCTCTCTGAAAACTCTCAGCTTCTGAACCACCGAAACACCCCACCCTTGGTCGTCAGACATCTCCGCCACCTTCCCATCTCCGGTCACCTCGAGGAGGATCCGTTCCCGGGAATGGAACCAGCGGCCTTCCCTCTCCAAGATCTCCGAAGGCACTTTCGCGAGGTAACGCCCCAGCTCGCCGCTATTTCCCCTTGGTCGCCGTCCGTTTCTCACTGTCCCGGATGTTTCTGTTCGTCAGAAACTGCTCGCGCTGGGACAGTAACGGGCTGATCTCTCCCCGATGTGCATCAACGATCGGTAGCATCTGGTGGGTACCGTCTGGTGCTCCACCCAGCAGAGCCACGGATCGGATTCGGCCCCGGAGACGACCCCATCTTGTTTCTGTTTGTCTCGATCGTGTACCTGAAAGTCTGACCCTTCTCCGATTCAGTCTGTTTCGTCAGTTAACACTGCCTCGACCCCTCTGCTTCCCGGCGCTAGGACAGAGCTGGAAGCGCTTCTGGATTCCCGCCAAGCTCGTCGTCACCGTCGTCTTGAATCCGCGGCCGAGCGATCGCTGTCGTTCAGCTCTTCACCGCGGGTCCATCTTCGCGGGCATCGCGCGTCCATCTCGAGGTGAGCCACATCCATCGTACCGCTCCTTCCTTCCCCTCCCTTGCTCTGGTTGCGAGCCATCGGGCCGCACTCCGGCGAGCGCCGCCGCGTCGCTACCGTCTCTGCGGTATCTGCTAAACTGACAAACGAGTTCAGTTTCGTCAGTTGACAGCAAGAGCTCAAGGCTTTGCCTTTTTGCCTGAAAAACAAACGTGCACGTACACTATCACGAAACGAACACTAGCCCAACTGGTTCCACCCCGTCCGCGCAGCGCTAACACCCTAGGTTCGAAACCCAGCCGCAGCATCCCACCCTTTTTTTGTGGAATTTTACTTCCACAGCGCGCAGCTGCCCCACCTGTCATCCACCTTCACTGCCACGCAAGCAGATGCTCATGCGCCACGCTGTCTAGGCCACGGGGCAGTGAGAGTGAGTAGACACCAGTGCGGTGCAAAATGTTTCTGCGAATTTCTAAAACATTCCAAAATACATTTAATTAACAGATTCAAAACAAACTTCAAATTTAATAACTTCAAATCTATAAGTCCAACAAAAGCAAGTTTTATATGTTTTCTGGTCCAAATTTCATAACCTTTTCAAATATTCAAATTGTGTACTGTTTTGGAATTCCCAAATGCATTTAAAATTCAAATTTGAATAATTCAAATGCAATTTCTTAAATTCCATAACTAAATCATTCTTAATCCAATAAATGCAAATAAAATATGTTTTCCATACTATTTTGCATAACCTATTCAAAAATAATTTTTGTTTCCTGCTTTGCATAATTTAAATTGCCTAAACAATTTAAATCTTGTTTAATTCAATTAAAAATTGTTTAATATCGTTTAATTCATAATTAAATAATCCAAAGTCCAATTTTAAAATGTGAAACATGTAATCCAACTAAAATTTTATAACCTTTTCAAATATAAACTTGTTACTTGTTTGTCCCACTTTAACATGATAACAACATTTACTTGTGTGCCATGTTTAAGTAACCAAACCTTTTCCAAACTTGATAAATAATCTCCAACATGTTCAAATCCTTTTCACTTGCATCTCTTGTTGTTATCTTGTTATCATCATGCACGCATCATGTTTAACTACTTACACTTGTTAACTAATTGTAGATCATTGCTTCAACCTTAACATGTGCATCCATATGCAACTCACCTTGCATATGGGTCCATTTAAATTTGTTTATCTTGTCAACTAGTTTACCTTGATGCATCTTTAAACCTGTCATGCATCCATATCTTGATCATGCTGGATCTTTTGCCGTAGTAGTAATTGTTGCATCCGGTGTTTGTTCGAGGTTCGTTGCTTCTTCCCGGATAGGGCGTTGAGATGATGTGAGCAACGACGAGTTCTGCTACCTTGCGGGAATCTCAGGCAAGTATACTCACTTGCATGCCATATGGCTGCCTTTCATCACTTGTTACCGATTCTTTCCGTTGATTCTTTCCTGCTAGCCTTAGTGGTAGTTGTTTCTGTTACGAACCCATCACATGAATCACTTAACCTTGATATTGCCTCACCTCCATACCTACAGCCTTTGTTTGTGCCTGTTCTTATCTAGCCTGCTTAGAGCTGCTTCTGCTCGAGCCTGTTGTCGGTTACTTCTTTTACTATCGTACTATTATTGTGGTTACCGTTCCGGGGGGCTCGAAATGTTAATCAATCAATCCTGTCAAGGCTGCTGTTAATAATAAATTTGATGATAAGGCACCGGCAGGAGGCCCTTTGTGGTTTTGAGGCCTGCTAGTGTCGACCCTAATAGGAAAAGGGTCTTGTCTACTGATCCATGATGAGCGCACTACCCGCATTTGGGGAGTATGGGCTCCCCCTCAGTTTGACCCGATTCGCATCTCGTCCAAATCGCCTCATTTAGTTCGGGTTTTCCATTTGCTGCATGCATGATCTTGCGAGCCCTTGGATCCCGGGTGGAACTTTCGTAGTCGGCATATAGGGGGACACGGTCTTAGAGTGCTATGAGGGTCCATTTTCTTCTGGGCCCGAGTAGCCGTGCGCCCAAGGTGCTTTGGGCTTGATGCGAAGAAGGGTTGGATTGTGTTGAGTGCCCCGCTTGGTGGGAGGCATCCCATCTGGCGGGACATTCATGAGTGTACGGCTAAATTGGTGCAACCCTGCAGGGATAATCTTCTCGAGAAGCCGTTTTTTCCGCGGTTATGGATTACTTGGTGAAAGTACTGGCTAACAAGTACTCAGGACAACTTCAACATAATGATTAACCATGTTACACCCCATGATTAACAACTTGACTAGTAATAGGTTTATTCACACAATAACTTGATTCACCTTTAATACAACTGTGTGAGTTATCCTCGGATTGCTTCTTTGGCTAAAGGGGGCGAGGTCCAGGATGGGTTTGTTTGGATTCACTTTCAGTTGGTTACAATCACTCGATCTTACCTCCTTTCTGATAGTTGGAAGTAATAGAATCTCTGTAGTTGGTTAGTGCAGCATGCTGTAGCTTATTTGCAATAACCCTTTCCTTCCGTTGATCCTAAAGTATTTGTATCTTGTGATGACTGGCTACGCCGGTAACTTGTGAGTATGGGTTTTATCCCCCTTGCCAGTACTTAACCGTACTGACCCACGAATCTCTTTCGTGGCTGCAAATTCCAAATTGCAGTCAACAGGTTTGAAGTCTGACGACGTTAGCTTGGGAATCCCTCCGGCTTGGCCTGGGCAGGGATTGGACGCTCTCGGTTATCTTCAGGACTCTTAGTCCAATTTGGATCTTGTCCGTAGACGGACGATATGTTGTTTCTTCCGCTGTTATTTGGATCTTTGTATTGTATCAGTTGTATCCCCGGCTCGTTTGAGTCATCTTGTATCTATCGGTTTCTGTTGTAATTGTGGAATATTCGTGAACTATTGTAATGTTATCATAAATGGCAACCTGGAATCGGTTATTATGCGGATTTGGCGGGAATGCTGAAATCTGCATAGTGCCCGATCTCGGGGCGTCACA